>SGPM01000248.1:0-32500 GCA_004802725.1 Antrodiella citrinella
CTCGCAAGCTGTTGTTTCGAAACTTTGCTTGTTTACGCCAGCATATCACTACCTATCCACTCACGCTCGAGCTTCTTGATATCTCGTTCAGCTTCGATGCCGCCTCGCAAGCGTTTGATTTATGTCTCGACTACGAACGAACCGCGCTGGGAGCCGTGGAGGAACAGGATGAAGGTGCGTCTTGGGACAGCGGAGGCAGCCGTACGAGGAGGAACTTCAGCAACATCTCTGACGAGGCAAATCATCCGTCCAGGTCGTGTTCACGGTCGTCCCTGCGGAATGGAAGAGGGGCGGGGGCCCAGTCGGAGCGACACCAATGCCATGGCTGGTGAGCACAATCTTCTTCCGAAACTCTATGAAGCGCACTGATCCATTGCCTAGATCCTCGAATGCACCGACTTCAACTTTGGACGTAAATCAAAATTCCACAACTTCAGAACAACAGAAAACTGACTTCCTGTTGATAGAGCACCCACGTATCATGGATTTCGATGTAACGTGAGTACGCGTTTGATAGTGATATGTCGCTGCGCTGACGGCCTTTCAGTCTTTTCGTGGCCGCAGCTCAGGCTCAAGCGTCCAGTAAATCCGCGATTGATTCACGAGATCAGGCTATAGTACCGGTACCGGTAAGCCATTCACTTTGAGATGTTACTCGAGGCTCACTCGCTTTCAGCTCGGCCACTGCACCGCCTTCTCGCTTTCTTCTGAGGCGCCTGTTTGGGGTGACGTCGCAAAGTTACCAGAGGACCTGAACAAGTCAGTCAGGATCAGAAACGTGTCCAGACTAGAGCAGCATTTCGCGATCTGTAAGACCATGTCAGTTGTCTCATTTGGAAAAACCTGACCATACGTACCGCAGGTCTTGCGAGAGCCAAGGGGTCGAATGATCCCGTGTTGACACCGATCGTGGTGTTCGATCGCATTCCGTGCGTAGCGTTCGAAAGTTCGAAAGTACTGTTCTCTTCAACGAGCTTATGGGAATTTCTGTGCCAGAGACCAGCAAGACCTAACGGTGTCAGGTAAACTCGTCATGCGAGCCTATTGTGGCAGAGGAATAGATGGTGAGTATTGACCGGCTTCCCTCAGTCCGCGGCTCACCTCTCCAGTAGAGACACAAGTCAATATCGGAGAGCTTGAGCCGATCAGAGATGAATGTGGAGATCCGTGGTCAATTGCCGTAAACGATCTATCGTCGGTACGTTCTTGTCGCCGGACATAAGATATGGCTGCTAATCCTTCCTGAGCAGATGGCCACCTTCCACATTCTACAGATAGACGACCAAATTTCCATCGTCGTCAAACCTAGCGTCGGACACCGGGGTGTCGGGCTTCGATTCGTCGGTGCTGCTAAGGGACCTCGGCACATCAGGCGCCAAAGAGGCCGGTCCGATCGGGAGACGACGCCGAGCCTAAGAACAACATCGCCGGCAGGTCCTCCGGCAAGAGTCTCAACGCAGCGATGCGTGCGAACCTGGCAGAGATTTCCAGGTCTATCGAAAGGATAGACACGACTCTGCGGGATATGGGAATATCCAACGACGATCGAACGGGAATGGTCGGCGAGACTGGAGCAGTACAAGTGCCAGTAGATGGCCTGCACGGCGAGGCCGAACGAATAGAACAACTTGAAGGGAAGATAAAAGTGGTCGACGGCGCTGTACCGAGCGCCCCAGCTTCTAGACGGTGCGGGTCCGTACTCTCGATACCTGGCGAGACCCCCGCTTGTGTCGTCATTGGAGATTTGGTCGCCGATTTGTATCACATGAATCGAGCCTACCTGTTTATGGGGGGGGAGGGATCAGGCATCGCGTCTCCAGCTGGAGGCTCTCTGGAGCATACCGATGGTAGCTTGTCTAAAGGAATCGACCACGGCTCTCCAGATGCGGTCATAACCTGATCAAGCTCGTCAACGTGGACTTGCTGCATCTCTGCGCGAGGAATAAGCGGCGCAGTTGAGTAACGATGATAAGTACGTACGTGATATCCCCCTGCTACAATAAGCGTGCATAACGTACGTGCAGTTCATCGTGAGGGTCTCCCTGGTCCCTAGCATAGAGACGATTTCTATTGAGCTCGCTGAAGGGGACCATTTCCTTCAAGATACTACGCACGGAATGCGATCGAACCCGATAATTGGTACCAACACGGGCTCATTGTCGGAATTATCCACCTTCAAAAGACCTGCAGTATGTATAGTCAGCCGTCGTAGTCGCACGAAGTGACTGACATGGTTCTACAGATCTCAAATTGCCGTTCAGTCCCGGATTCGTTTCTGATCCTGATTGACCTCCTCAAACCCTCAGGCAACTTGACTGCATCGCTCCAAACAGGTACCCCTTGGACTCGGCTGAGTGTGGTGCAGTGTCCGAACTGAACACGAAGTAAGTATCAAGCAACGATCCCATCGTTCTAGATACTGGCTGGTATTACCACTTGCTCCCGTTGATCAATAGCAAAGTCATTGAACTCTTCCCAAGCCTCGACCGTGGTAACCACCGGACTACAAAAACATCAATTCAACGCTCTCCTCAGACCAAATGGGCCCTCGCTCACGTCAAGTCAAAATCCAGGATCAGCACGTGTTCTACCAGAGCATAGTGAATCTCGTATTCTTCTCCTATGCATACGGAGCTGCACTTACTTCCAAAGTCCCCCTCGGTGCAGTCATAGATCTTCAACCAAAGATCAGTGCTCCTTCGCGAGAACGAAGCTCGGATTACACTCACCAGCCATGGAATTGGTGTCGCCCCGACCGCAACATCCCCAGCCTCCCATCCCGTAGGAACAATCGTGAACACGACCTGGACGGATAGGGTGCCTCGTCAGTACTTTAGGGACAGGCGTGGGCGTGGGTGGGTGTACGAGTTGTGATAGGTTCTACGTGCCTGCATGCTATCCCTTCCTGGAGTGTAGGACTTTCGTTCGAAAATGAGAAATAGACCAAGCGCTTTGGAAGCGGCATCGGACCTGTGTGTTCCCAGTTGGATTTGAGTAGGAGGATGGTTGCCAGTAGATGTTTGTGATTTGCTGCTGTGTGTACTATACACACAACTTGACTTTCAGACGTATGCCGCTGCGCCTGTAAGCCCATGGGCGCGATGCTATCGCGGGCTTTGCCGCCACCACGTGGGTGTACATCGCCACTTTTCGCGGTACATTTTCGACCTCCTGTTGAAAAGTGGTTCTTGTCTTTGACGGTGATCTTATCGATACATCACTATATTCAACCGTCAACAGGTCCACCATAGAAAGAGTTACTCAAAGACGAATTCGAAGTCATGACTGTCCCCTCCTCGATCAATAGACTCGCTCTCATAGTAACACATCTTCTATGTACGTGTCATCTACTCTTGTAGGGTTGCCTGACGGGCTTTATATGCGCTTTGCTTTCCCTAGGCTGATCCTCCCTCCACATTGTTTCGCGGACCGGTGTCTGAGATTGCCACGGTCTCTCTGGACCACTTGGCATGTTGAATGTTCTACGGTCGTTCTGATTCTGAAATGACTGTCCGGTTCTGAACACACCTCAGGCTCTCTCTCTCTCACCCCAGCGACTACAGCAACGAGGACAAGGCATGTATCTCGAGTTTCACGGCCGAAGACGCGCCATGAGTCTGCGTGTCGGTGATTCCACGGCAGACAGCGAGGGATCGTGGATCCGGGCTTCATCTGATATGAATCGCATGTTGTCGAAGTCGTAGTGATCAAGAACGAAGAGTCAACGCTCCATTTTGTTGTTGTATCGCGTCCCGATGATGTCTCCCAATCGCAAACGCTTCGTGGTTTCGTTGGCCGAAAACGAGCAAGGCAAGACTCTGCTCAACCAGAGGAAACAGGTACCTAAATTCTATTTAATCGTGTAGTACGTGCACGCTCACATACACGTCAGATCGCCTTTTGTCTCATACCAACCGAACTGGAGGAAGGCCACGAACTGTTCAAAACGGTACCAGTAATCTGGGCAGTAAGTAGATGTTCTTCGTGTCCAGGACCAACACATGCTGACTATACTTTCCCAGATGTATGACTGTTCGTTCGGTGCGTGAACACAAAATTATCGATATGGCGGCACGACTCACGTTACTCTTCAGGCCACCCAAAGACCTTTGAATGCGGCTCGACGTGAGTATGCTTTCAGCACTGGCAGTTCCTGCATCCAAATGAATATGTTGCAGAATTGGGGTTGCAACCGTGAAGAAAAAATCCGATGGCTCTGTAATTCCCTCGGAGAGGCGTGTTGTTCCGGTCAGTTGCGTCACGCCGAAGTTTGATGTCTGTGAGCTGATCATACTTGCCCCCCATTGTGCAGGTCGGATACTACACCGAGCTAACTTCGAGGTCCACGTGGAGCGACGTCACCCGGTTGCGGGAGGATATGCCCGCAACCATCATAATCAACAACGACTCCGGAGTCAAGAGAGATTTGGCTATTTGTGAGACTTATTTTGTTGCCTCAGCCTGCACGAGAAATTGGACTAAGTACAATATCAGGTCATGCGATTGTAGAAAGATCGAAGCACTCACCCAAATTTGAACCAATCCTTTTGTTCAGTGAAATCCCGTACGTCTCCTTGATACCATGACCGCTTCAGTGGAGTCAAATGAATGATATCAGCCATCAACAACATCTGAAGGTGAAAGGGTCCTTTAGTGTGCGGGCGTATTGCGGCACAGGATTAAAGGGTACGTAGCATCAAAGACGTATGCTTCTTCTTTAATGTGCCGCTCAATCGCGGCCAGAGATGCAAAAGGTCCGCCGCGACGTCGAACAAGTCAAAGATGAGTTTGGAAATCCGTGGTCGGTATCCCTGGACGATTTACCGGCGGTGCGTTCGTTGTGAACTCATTCAAGTCATGCGGGCTGAACGATCTCTAGGTTACTTCGTTCCAAGTATCACGGTTGAGTAGCGGCGAAACTTTCATCGCCGTCGAAGATCACAGCGTGATACGGTCGAACAACCAGATGATCGACGAAATTGCCCAGCTCAAAGCAACGCTCCAGGTTTTTCAAAATCAGGTCACTCGCGCGCTGGGAAACGATCTTCTTGGCGTCCAAAGGCTGACTGCAGAGCTCCATGGCACTAACGGGAAGGTAGACAAGATCGAAGAAACGGTCGAGACGAGAGTGGCCTCTATAGAGAGTACCGTCAGCTCAGTACGGAGGGCCTTAGGAGAAACCGAAGACGAAGTTCGGCAGATCTCTCAATCTGTAAACGACTTCGCCACAACTCTTCAGGATAAAGCGAACGTCGGCGACCTAAACACACTTCAGACCGAGATCGAACATGATGCTGTCAAGGTGCAGCAGATCGAGGGACATGTCGTCGCGATCCATAACAAGTTGGGCGCCATGGGAGCACAGATAGAGCGAGCAGAGGAATCCGCGAGGGCCGTTGCAGACACTGTTAGAGGATTAGCGGAGAAGACGCAAGGGATGGCCAGCAACCACTCGCGGATAGAACGCACAGTGGCCCGTATGACGCAGAGGGTAATGCAATGTGAGACTACTTTGCTCGAGATCGGACCCTCTACATGGACCGTGGTGGCCACCGCTTCGAATGCAGCCGAGGATACAGAACTTCTGGAGGACTTACAACACAAGCTCGGACGCTTGAGGGACTTGGAAAGTTTTGAAGCTGCGGCGCTAAAATCAGACGATGCTGTCGCTCGAGCGAGTCGTGCCGCCGCTCACTTCGAAAACCTGGAGGCGGCCCTTGATTTGGCGCAGTACACCATCTCGGTACAGTACCTTCACATCGCGCTTTAATGTGGAACTCTTTCTCATGTCTGCTGTGGCTGTACTAGAAATCGATCAGCATCTCAATCGAGCTTTCCATCAAGAAAGCCGAATTGCCAGAGCTCATGTTTTTGTTCAGTGACACAGCTTGGAAAGTCAGTCGGCTGCGAGGTTTCATGATAGTTAAATCTTCAAACTAACACTCATCCTAATTCCTATGACTTTGACAGTTAGAGGTCCGTTTCAGTTTGAAGCGGGATGATTTCGACAGAGGTAGGTCGCCGGCCGTGCTAGTGCCAGCTCCATTGCAGGATTTGAACGTTGACCTACAGATCCATTGAGCATGATATGGATTCCAGACAAGTTATTCTTGTTTTTATTTCGCTCTGCTGTTGACTCATATACTTGTTATTTGCGAATAGCCTCGGTAACGACTCACCGGACCAAATTCTTGGCGACCAGCAAACTTCGTGCACCCGCAAAGTGGGGTTTCGCAGTGCTCGCTTGAGTATGATCATTTTTTGGATTATGATACTATCATCAAGCTGAGAAACCCTTTGAAATTATAGGCAGACGTCCAGTAACCAGTTCGGAAATACTAGTGCCGATCGGTGATCAGAACGACTTACTACTACATGACATCGTGCGATTGACGAGTTCCAAGACATCACAAGAACTCAGACGGGCAATGGATCGGTATAATTCACAACCGGAGGTTCGTGTTGCAGCACACTTCTTACCCAACATTACTGACGTTACTGATAACTCTCAGTACTATTGTTCTATCGCGATGATGGGCGGTGTGCTCAATCTCAAAGCTCACGGATTGCCTGTAAGACGAGGCTCCCTTCGAAATCACTAGGGACCATCATATACTGATATATTTCGATTAACTTAGGATTACGGAGCCAGAACCGAGTTGAGTAAGAAGTTGACGTTCTCCACCAATCTAGATACGGAACGACTTGCGACAACATCAGTGAGTAGCCGTTGACGAGTACACTACTTTATTCCTGACCATTTGGTCATAGATAGTCTTCATCGTCACCAACAACGGAACAAACTCTCCTTTTGACAACGGGCAGAGACCTTTGGTCTGGAAAGTGCGTCTCACCTCTCCCTCCAATTTGTACAAAGTTGTAATGGCTCCGATCTCTGAAGGTACTCAAGCTTTCTCGGGGTAAGCCTGCTCCAAAAGCTCAGATGACACGTAACTTCAAGACGCTGACTTGTTTACAGCGTTTGTCAACGCGCAGCTTATCTGGAACGACGAGTAAGTCACACTGGCAGATCGTGAATAGCAGGATGTGTCCCTTGATTCTATTCATTCCAGCGCTATTCTGGCAATGGACCCACTATGGATTGAATCAAATAGGATCCTTATGATGGTCAGCTTCTGCGGCAAACCGTTGCCTCGTCCCAATGCCACTACTCAACACGTTGTTCCAGCTAGGAACTGTGGCTTTTGTAGAAAAATGGAAACACACGTCCAAGTTCAACAAATTCGCCTGCAAGTATCTTGATGAACAAGTATTCACAGCTTATAACGCCACTGAGCTACCCGTCACAATATTCCTTGGCGAGTATCATGATCATCGTGTCAAGACCCATGGCTTCTGCTGAGACGATACAAAGGCATGGAAAACTCGCAACATAACTTTGAAGGCTTCGTCATGTTCCCTACTTTATAGTGAGTACTACACGGCGATCGTGACTTGTTCTTAGCTGAAGACATATATCATGGCTTGTTAGCCCGGGAGAACAGCTCACATGCAAGCCAGACGTTAGGCTGCGAGCGTACATTGTATCGAGAGACTACACCGGTAAGCTTTCCCCCTCTCATATATCTTTATATGCTCAGAATTCTCCTCAGTCGGGGACGAGTTCGATGAAGTAGATGCGCAGGACCTCATCAGTTGGGAGCCCGATCAAGCTGTAGGCCAGTGGCCAACGGCTCTACCTTTGGAGAGCCTGGACGAGGTGTGTGTATTCTCAACGAATCTTATCCCTCGGAATATCGTAGCTTCATATGAGCAACCAGTCTACCGCGTTCACAATACAGCGTATCTCGGAACTTGGTGGCAAGATTGCCTTCACGAAATGAATATATATCGAAGTCTCGGGCTTCAGGTTGGGAAACCTATCTAAACTGAGTACGTACATGCTCCTGTTCCCTCCATCTGTTTTTCAATACTGTATTATGTTCAATCGAGGTAGTATGAGGGGTGCTATTTCAGTGATACTACGAATCAGTGACCGCGATGTCGTATTACTGTCTCAACGTTCAAGTTCATCCAATTACAGCGTTATTGCCTCAATGTCCTGTTTTGAGTTGTGGATGTTCACTGTTGTCAGAGGGCTCGTTGTCCATGGACCATTGCGCGTAAAGACGTATGTCCTCGCGACTTACACCCTTCGTCGGCGCGTCAATATTTTTGTAGAGTTGACTGCAAGGCCACACGCCTGAGATACACTGCTTCGGGACTCGAGACAGCGACACCGTATGCCAGGCCACTTGAGGGTTGAAGAACGATAGAAGATGGGTCGCTGCAGGGCTAGTAAATCCAGTCGTGCTTCCTGTGAGCCATACCCGTGCAAAGACCCTCTCTCATAGACATTACTTTCGAGCTCCCTGTGCAAGCTTGTTTCATGTTTCTCAGGATCCGATGCACCACCTTGAGGCCTGAGTTCCCTCCATACCTGGCACATTCACGGTCACTGAGCGTCAGCTACGTCAATAACAAATGGAAGAACACAATCGCATGATATATCAGTAAACTCATTAATCACAGAGGGCAGGGACTTCATGTAATCAGCGCTATATAACCCGTACTCTGCCATCACCGCTTGAACTTCAACCATGACTTGAATGGAGAGATACTTACAATGCGGCATTACGCTGTTGCTGTGTTCGCCATGTTCCTGTTCAATGTCCGCATGGTCTCCGACCTGTCGCAGTCCATTTCACAAGGTTCCTGTCTTCGGCCCAGCGGTCTTTCATTTTGCGACACGCTGACAAAGGGAACATAGAGCGTGTCAACCTCGAGGTCACCAGCAAATGATCCCACAACAGACAATGAGGAGACAACGCCGCACACAGTGCAACGTGTACATGCAGCTTGAGCATCGCTTCTTATAGTGACGAACGCGGCGCCGTAGGGAGGTTAAACCCTGTGCGCAGTACATCCCAGTTATGTCTCCGAGTCGCAAACGCTTCGTAGTTTCGCTAGCCGAAAACGAACAAAGCAGGACGCTAATCAACGAGAGAAAACAGGTATTGAGCCCTGTTACGCTATACTAGGCGACATATGAGCACTCACCAACGGATTGCAGATCGCGTTTGTCCTCACGCCAACCGAGCTCGACCCGGGCTATGAACTGCACAAAACGGTGCATCCCGTCATCTGGGCAGTAAGTAGAAGCTGAACATCCAAAGAATCAATGCATGCTGACTTCGGCCTAGGTATATGACTGCTCTTTCGGTAAATACTCCTACATTCAGACTCAAAACAGATCTCAGCTTACCTTGTTCGTCAGGTCAACCACAAACACTCGATTGCGACTTGACGTGAGATTGAGTTTGAGAAGGTTCATTCGCCCGGCTAACATACATAATTTGCAGTCTCGGAGTGGCCACAGTCCGGAAAGAGCCTGATGGTTCTGTTGTTACGCCGCTCACGCGTGTTGTCCCAGTCAGTAAATCTGGCGAGATCAATGATGTTTTTGCACTGACTCGTTGTCTTTCTAGGTCGGACACTACACTGCACTCACGAGAATTCACCAGAGGTTCGAGTGGTGCGATGTCGCTCGCTTGCGGGAGGATATGCCAACAACGATTATAGTGAACAACGATTCCGGGGTAGAGCAGGCTTTCGCTATCTGTGAGAGATGCCTTCTCTGTGCGTAATTCTGGCGAAGAACTGGAACGCTCTTTCAGGTCTGGCAATGGTGGAGAAATTTGAGTACTTACCCAAGTTCGCCCCGATCGTTTTGTTCAATCGCATCCCGTACGTCTATTAGACACTGTGTTTCCTGCGACGCACTAAGAGCGAATTCCTGATCAGGCACAGTCGCTACATCAAAGTGAAAGGATCGTTCAATGTGCAGGCATATTGTGGTACAAATATCAAGGGTACGCACTGCCAACACGATATGCTCTCTGTGACATCCTTTGCTCATCCCACATTTAGAAATGCAACAAGTCCATGCCGATAAACTCGAGCAGATCAACGATGAACGTGGAAATCCATGGTCGGTCTCCCTGGATGACCTATCAACGGTACGTCCTTTACTGCCACTGCGTAAACGAAGCACAATGTCCAATATTGCTCATAGGTGACCTCCCTTCACGTGTCGAAATCCGGTAGCGGCCAGATCTGTATCAGCGCCCAAGAGAACGAAGTCAGTGCTGCAAACCGGGAGATGGTAGACGAAGTCGGCCAGCTCAAAGCCAAACTCAAAGACTTCCATTACCAAGTCACCCGGGCACTGGGCAACGACTACCTTGCCGTCTCGAGACTGAAGACGGATGTCCTGAAAATCGCGAGCCAGGCGGACTCGGTCAGCCAAAATCTGGACAATACCACCGGGAAGGTCGACAACGTTGGAGACAAAGTCGAGGAGATGGCGGTCAAGGTCTCGGAGTGCGTGAAGGCGATCGCGTCGCTCCGCGCGCCGGAGAGCACAAAGAAGGACCTGGCGATGCGGATGGAAGAGGTCGCGAGCACTGTACAGGACTTGAGTAAACTGCACAGTAGCATCAAGACGATGGAGGAGAAGATGCACGGTCTAGGTGACTCGTTGCAAGGACTCCCCAAACTCCAAAGCAACGTCGGGAAGCTCGCGGAACAGGTTCAGGAGCTATCCGAAGATATGAGCTCCGTTAACACCAACATCAGCAGCATAAACAACCGTGTTTCTGGCGTCAACAAGAAGGTCGAGACCAACGAGGAGAGCCTGGCCTCCGTCGAACGTTCCGTCGTCGGCATGCGGCGGACTATAGTAGACACGGGAGACGAGGTAAAGCAGACGTCGAAGTCGGTGAAGGACATCATCGCCGCTCTCCAGAATAAAGCGGACACCAGCGACCTGATCAAGATTCAGACCGATGCCCAGAACACTACATCAAGAGTTACGGTGCTTGAAGAAGGGGCTGTCGGCATCCGGGGCAAGTTAGGACATATGGGCGGTCGGATAGAGGGGGTAGACGGAGGTCTGAAGGCGGTGAAAGAGACTGTTGAGGGGCTGACGGAGAAGGCCGAGACCATGACCAACAACCACTTGAAGATGGAGCGCAGCATAGGCGAGGTGTCGCGCAGGGCGCGAGAATTGGAGGAGGGCGTCCAGCAGCTCGACGTTGCATACAAGAATGCCGAGGCTGCTTCTACGAAGGATAGGGCCTACTTGAGGACGTTACGGGACAATCTCAACGAAGTCAGCTCTACTGCGACTGAAGCTCGCAGTAAGGCAACAAGACTTCAAGACGAAATCCGCAATATGACCGGAGAAATTGGCCTGGTGAAGCGACAGTGCATGGCTATAGAAGGGAGCGTACAGATGGTGGAGGGAAGCGTCAAGGCTGTGGATCAGAATGTGCAAAACGTGGAGAGAGAATTCAGGAATATGGGGGTCAGGAGTTTCATGAAGGGAGTCTGGGGACGAGGATAAAGGCAGCAACTGCGGTAAATTATGAATGACCCACTCCACGTCTGGTTTGAAATCGGACAGTCATATATCTCATCTCGCTAGATCCATTATCTTGTATCTGTATGATCATGTCAGCCAACTTGTATATAATTTACTTATTTATGAGACTGACCATGCCGCTGGAAACAAGGTGAAGTGCAAAAGATGAAGCAGAGAGGGGGGACTTCGATTGCGACTGTCAGCACGACGAAAGTATCCAGAGACCATACACCACCCTATATTGCCTAGATCTAGGTCAAGCTTGAGATTGCGAACAGAATACATCATAGTACACATCCAGAATGACAGCATCAACCATCATGCTCCCTCATTACCTGTGGTGACCGTCAGAAATCCTGCAGGATCCCGGATTACAAGCTCACGACGTACCTGACTCCAATGTCCACTGATCGTGCTTCTTGATATCCTCCGCTGTCACCGTCGGTCGTGTGGTCTCCAGTGACTTGAGGAAATCCGCAATACGCAAAGGTGGTTCCAGCAGGTCGTCGCCCTCGACGTCCGTCCACGTTTTTTCCTCAGCTTCTGGGTCGCCCGGGGAACATGGTGTCCATTTCATCTTATCGTCAACTGGAACGCGTTTGAAATGAGTGGCGGATAGAACTTTCCGGACGGGCTGCATGAGTGCGTCGCGGACTATGATTGAGATATCAGATCCAGAATATCTATAACACGATGTCAATGAGGCGACGGAAACAGTAGC
Organism: Antrodiella citrinella; assembly: GCA_004802725.1. NCBI lineage: Eukaryota > Fungi > Basidiomycota > Agaricomycetes > Polyporales > Steccherinaceae > Antrodiella > Antrodiella citrinella. The sequence goes on from SGPM01000248.1 coordinate 12,147, forward strand.
AGGCCAACATACCCATCGGTCTTGTCGCCCAACAGACGATAGTCCTGTTGAGTGAGCTCGCAGGGTGTGTCGCCTACGTGCAACTGGAACATGCGGCGACGAGCTTCTGGTCCTGGTAATGGGATATAGATACGCTTCTCAAATCTACAAATGAAAGCTGTTCAGGATTCGTCAAGGTTAAAAAGTGGCCACAACATACCGACGTTTGATGGCATTGTCCAGTTGCCATGGGATGTTTGTCGCGCCCAGCACCAGTACACCCGTATCATCATGCCCGACACCGTTCATTTGAACAAGGAATTCCGTCTTGATGCGCCGCGAGCCTTCACTTTCAGATTCGTTTCGTGTTCCCGCCAGCGAGTCCACTTCGTCAATGAAAATGATAGCAGGTTTGTTCTCGCGCGCCATTTCAAACAGCTGTTTCACGAGCCTGCGCACAGCATCAGCAACGAAAAAGACGAACGTTCCGTACACGAAAGAAAACGCACCTCTCGGAGTCACCTTGCCACTTGCTAACCAGATCACTAGACGACACACTGAAGAACGTGCCTTTCGCCTCCGTCGCGACGGCTTTCGCCAGGAACGACTTTCCCGTACCAGGAGGTCCATATAGCAAGATCCCGCGCCATGGTGTGCGCTTTCCAGTGAACAGATGCGGGAACTTGATCGGCAGGATGACAGCTTCCTTGAGCGACTCCTTCGCCGCCTCCAATCCAGCGACATCGTCCCACTTGACGTTCGGCTTGTCCGCGACGATCGCGTTTGCCAGCCCCGCGCGCAGTTTCTTCGTCTCAGGGTCTTGGCCGTCGTCGTCGTCGTCGCCACCCCCGCTCTTCCTTCACTCACAGGAGCAGGTACGAGAAGGGAATGTGAATGCGAGTGGAGCAAATGAGATCGTGCGAGACGTACTTCTTGCCACCGCCCGCTGAGCCACCGTTCGCCAGACCGTTCGCTCCGATCGCCTTTCGAGCGCGTTTCTCCTCCGAGCCTTGCAGATGCCCCTTCAATATCTCCGCACGGTTCATGTACTCATCGATCTTGCTGCGTATCAGTTCCTTCGACTTGTTGTTCTTCTCATCTACACACCGGCCACACGACGAAGCAGAATCAAACAACACCGCGCATGAGCTGGAGTCGAAGGATCACATGCGCGAGATGGGTACGCACATTTCAGAGCTAACAAAAAATAGTCGAGCGACTGCATATACAGGTGGCAGGCCTCGGCATAGTTCAACTTGGTATCTGCCTCAATTGCGCGCTGAACGATCTCGATGGCTTTCTACAACAGCCTCTATCAGTACCTTTTTCTTCTTTCAAGCTGAACGAAGCAGGGTGTGCCACTTACATCTAGGTTGTGGGACATGGCGGACGGCGGTGACCCAGTGCGGTTGCTGCGATCCGGATTTTCCGCAAGTGGGTTTGGCGCGCTGTGACGAGCGGCGCGTGACGGCGCGCGACGGGATGTGACAATAGTGGTAACACGCACCCGCACTGCCACCCGCAGCCCTCTGAGTCTGTCGCCAAAAGGTAAACATCGAGGGATCCTCGCTCCCAAACTCATGCGATATGCGAACGAGATATTATAATCGTAACTAGCAGTACATGTACGCACAGTGTCGTCTTGGAATAAATACTGATAGCAATGTGATGTGAAGGAGGAAAAGGGCCCATCACCGTCAGACCTTTGCATAAGCTCACGCCACCCGGCGACCCGAAGGTACCAGTCTCGTGGGGGTATCATATCAGGAAGCAGACGGGGGAGATGGTAGGAGGGGCCCAGGTGTGCGAGTGAGTTATGTTACTACATCTACAATTCATGATAGGGCATCGGGACAGACAAAGGTAGAAGGCGGGATAAGGAAAACACAAGACACAAACAGGGAAGAAGACATCAACACGCAAGGAGCGACATGCAAAGGAGATGATGAGGCACGTGGCCGGTGTAGGATAAGAGGTGAGACAGAGGAAGCATGCAAACGGACGAAAGAAGGGAATCGTGTGTCCACAGGAGATATGTGTGAAGGCAGAGATAGGAATGGCTAATACGACTCGGAAGATCCGAGACATACAGCCAAGCCTGTGAGAGGTATAACAATAATCCCAAAAGAGGCACAGGTACGACCGAAGAAGAGGAAACTGCGCAAGAAAGAAACAGATGAACTATACATGTCAAGTCACCTCATCCCCCGACGTAGCTCATCGGTGCTATGAAACAACTGATACCTGTGCCTGGGCCATTGCTTGTGCATAGACGTGCACATGCGATGGCTTCGTTACTTGGTGACAAACCTCGATACTCTGCACCCACGGTTGCTGCATGATCTCCTCAATGGAGCTGCGCATCTTGGGGTTGGGTTCCAACATCTTCCGAATAACCATACGACACGACCTCGGCGAAAGGTTGCTAATCGTCGGAGGACACGACGACTGTGCCGAGGTCGCAGGACTGCAGGCAGAGTTGTAGGCTGCAAACAGCGGGTCGGTCGGCTGTGCGACAGTCCACGGCAACTCTTGGAAGTGTAGACAATAGTAAACGATGCCGCATGCCCAAATGTCAACAAGACGGGCATCGTAAGCTGCATCGCCGCCACGGAATAATCGGGGGAAGAAGGTATATGCGAGGAGGGGGAACATTAGGGTGGACGAGTGTGTGAGGTGGAAACCATCTGCTTACGTTTACCCAAAAATTGCTCAGGAGCGATGTACGGTTCGCTACCGCACAAACCAGTCGACATGTGGATGGTCGATTCCCAAGGAAGGCGATACACCGTCGATGCGCCGTAATCACCGATCTGCGCTGCCTGTCAGCCGTACACGAAACAGAAATGTCAGCACTAAACGCACCTTGAGGTGACCCTTCGTATCGAAAAAGAGGTTCTCGGGTTTAAGGTCACGATGGGCGACACCCTGCTCGTGCAAGTAGGAAACACCAGTCAGGATCTGCTTGAAACAGCATTCGACTTCGGAAGTCGACATCCCACCCCGTTTGATGGCGGCATACAGATCGCCGCCTGGGCAAAACTCCATGACCTCGCACCAGTGCTGATTCTCGTCTTGAACAAGGTCGACGGTCTCCACGATGTTAATATGGTGCAACGTGGACGAGATGCAGAATTCGGCCGTCAATTTCTTGACGTACTCCTTCTCAGTCTCGTTCTTGCGGCGTTTGCGGAATTCCTGGAGCGGGTCATCAGCACCCGTAAGCGAGGATGTAGCAAATTCACGCACCTTAACTGCGTACAACTTTTCCTCCGTGCGGTCCCACTTGTGTGCAAGACGTACGACTGACGTAGCGCCCTTGCCAATGGCAACCTTCTCGCAGACGCCGTATTTCTTCAGCAGGCTAGCCGTACTCTCACCGGCAACGGACCTCCCTCCTCGATCCGAGTCTGACTTCTTGGAGCTCCCGGTCGAACGAGCTGAGGACCGCCTGGCCAACTTGGGAGCGCCCAGCAGGTCCTTGAGCGTGAACTTTTGACCGCCGCCATCGGAATGGACTGAGGGCGGACCTTTGCGGATGGAATCCGCACCTGTCGAGGGGGTAGGCGAGATCTTATGGCCGGTAGGAGTGCGATCGTTGTCTCGCTCCTTTTCCTTCTTGTGCGCCTGTTTAGGAGGCTCAACTTTCCCACCAGACTTGCCAGCGGAGAAACTGGGGGCCCTGCTGGCAGCCCTGCTCGGGGGCTGAGTGCTAGGCACGCTCCAGCTTTCGGACTCAGAAGGAGAGGGAGAATCGCTAGTGGATGGCGTCATTGAGCCGGTAGTAGACGAAGAGGAGTCTTTGGCGTGGGGTTCGCCACCGAGAGCGAGCTGCGTGGACTTGCTGAGCTGCTCCAAATCGCGTTTGGTATGGCCAGGAGACTTCTGGTAGGAGTCGGAATTGGGAGGAGGGAGAGGAACAGAACCGATGGCGACCTTGTTATCTTTAGTGGACGAGAAGCGTCGGGAACGTGAAGTGGCCACTGGAGCAGCGGCTGGTGTTGTCTTGGATTGTTGGTGTTTGTGTTTGATGCCGTTCATGAGTTTGTCGAATTGGTAGACGTGTGAAGTGCGTGGGCTCTGCGTAGCTAAATCACCATGGGGTGGTTTGTCTGAACCCTCTGGGCCCTCACCCTCCGTTTGAGCGGTCTCGGTGGAGTCGACCATAGAATGCGTCGCAATCGTAAAGGGAATGTCGAGTGGTGGAGGAGTGTGTGAGGCGCGAGAGCGTGAGGAAACAGCTGTAGATGGGCTGACAACAGGATGTGGGAGGGTGCAGCAGGATGCTACGATGGGTTGCTGGGAGGGAGTTTATAGGGATATCATCATCATGGCCGGACACGTTTCCAAGATGAGGTGTATGCTGGCACAGACGGATGGGGACAAGGCGGACGACGCTAAAACGCCTGTCGCCGTTACGGACGACGACGAGCACGAGTGTTCGGTCGATGGAGAGGCGGGGAGAGGGCGAAATGCAGGCTGTAAAAAGGCGGGAAGCTCCGAGCTAAACCAGGGGCTATATAGACGCTTAGTCAGCGGGCTCGCGCGGACACAAATTACCTTTTATGGTATCCCGGAGACGCTTTCAGGCTCAGCTGCGGTCCGTCAGCATTGCAAAGCTCTGGCTCTCTCCAACCTATCAGCGTAACAGTCGTCCATGTAGACGGCCTCCAGTCTGCACGAGGTGATGGAATATCGTCGAAGCCTTGCGCCTGCACACCCGGTGACGGGACCTCAAATCATCCTTTTTGAATCTGATAGAAGCTTTTCGTATCCTGCACAATCGAGATACCACAATTGAAACAGAGCGACGCGATGCATCATGCAATGCAATTCCATTCGCAGTGAAAGAGACACCTCCCCCGAAGCCACTTCTCCGAGCCAACAAACGCCGCTCGGGCCATCAGGGCCATGGGGCAGACCAACGCGATCCAGCCGTTGTCGCCACTGCTTCCCATCGCTATCGTTCACACTGTGACGCTTGTGCCACAGATGCATGATGACATGAAGCACGTTCCGCTATGAGCGCACACAGATGTGAGCTATCACAGAGGACTTCGGATGCAGAACGAATCGAAGACACACCACTCTGCTATGGCAAACTCCCATTCGCTACCATCGTAAGCGGTATCTGACACGCTCGCGTCAGTCAATGGTACACCGGTGGTTTGATTCCACGAGATGCCGTTGAATGCGGAAACTATGCCAAAGGCGAAGTCTCCGAGCATCACTGTTCACACTCTGTGGCAGGCCGGCGTGATTCGGAAACGACGTCACTTGCGAAACATATTTATGCGCGGTCCGATGGCAAAGGGTGAGTTATGTTGACCTGCCCACCTATGGCATCTTCAGGCCTTCAAGCTTCACTTCAGGGCCACCGGGAAGTTGGGGCTGAGAGCCTCAGCGAGTCTCGGTAGCCGCGGCGAGGTCGGGTACGGCCTCTCCGGGCAAGACGTCTAAGCCCACGGACAAGAGCTGCGAACTAGTACTAGTGACCGGAGCATCAAGCGATATGTTTGTGCGCCGGCGGTGAATCGGTTGAAACTAAAAGCACTGAAGCAGTTCCGAGACATAAAAAGACCAGAGAGCCAGGTTGCAGGTCCGGTGCCTCCGAAGATAATAATCAGTAGCAAAAGATAAAGCGAATAGACGCCCACATGTCATACCTCCATGTGGACGATGCACGTGACTGTATAGCACCAACTGATTGGCTGTCGGCACTCTCCGAGTGGCTTTGCTCACGTAATCGTCCTGCCACGGTCTCTGGATTCTCACCACCGTCGTGATCCCGCCCTCATCGCCCTCCTCAAGACGCAAGGTGAGCCCCTCGTTTCCGTTCCCGCCGCTGCCAACGATGTCCCCATACTGACGCTCGACACTTGGCTGCCTTTTGATAGACAACGATGGTCAACCTTCGCTCACAAAAGCGGCTCGCCGCATCCGTCGCGGGCGTCGGCAAGCGCAAAATCTGGCTCGACCCCAACGAGCAATCTGAAATCGGCAACGCCAACTCACGAACCCACGTAAAGAAGCTCATCAAGGATGGCCGTATCATCATTAAGCCCACCACCGTCCACTCTCGCGCCCGTACTCAGGCTCTCCTCGCCGCCAAGCGAAAGGGCAGACACACCGGCACTGGTAAGAGGCAGGGTACCGCTGAGGCTCGTATGCCCACGAAAGTGCAGTGGATGCGGAGACAGCGGGTGCTGAGGCGGTTGCTGAGGAAATACCGGGAGGCTGGCAAGATCGATAAGCATTTGTACGTATTTTTTCTGTTATCGTTGGAAAGGTCGTCGGAGCGTCGTTATTGACATCACCTCTCAAGGTACCACGCCCTCTACCAGAAGTCCAAGGGTAACGTCTTCAAGAACAAGCGTGTCCTGATGGAATACATTCACAAAGCCAAGGCCGAGAAGACCCGTACAAAGGTCCTCTCCGACCAAATGGAGGCCCGCCGTGTCAAGAACAAGGTATGTACCGCCTTTCTTTCGCATATATGTGTGTTACTGACCACGATGTCTTTCAGGCTGCCCGCGAGCGCCGTGCTACACGCGTACAGGAGAAGCGACAGGCGATCTTGGACGTCGAGCACGATGCCCCAGTTCAGGAGTAAATGCATCACGCACTTCATTCTCCTTCTTTACGGGGCCTCACCAGTGTTGTATTGTCGTCGGTCCTGCATTCCATCTCGCTGTCCTACCATATTCACCTCCCGTGTATCCTATGCCATGCATGCTCTCTACAATCAATACGCCAGGCCAATCATGCTCCTATGTCATTTCTTCTCGATTTTCTTCTCGATTTCCCACTTGACTGGATGCACACATCGAAAAGCAATCATGAAGGTCGTTCTCCAGAGTCGCCGATTTTGCTCGATTTTGCCAGATGATTGTCGCAGACCGTTGATAACGTTTGGCGGTCGCTGTTATCGCTGTCTACGAGGGAGCGGGTACCGTGCAAATACATCTTAGATTTCAAGTGCCCGAATGAAAGAGTCTTGCCTGTGTTACGGTCGGATTGATCGTATCATGTAGTCATTCACAGACCGGCGACAGTGAAATCACAGGAACCTCGACCCAGACACAATGCATCATGGACACTGCGAAGGGACTATTATGTTACAACAAAACATGAGCCAAATCCATACACATTATCTTCACATTCCTCTCTTCCGCAACGACCTCTACCATCTCTCGAGTCAAAACGATGACGATCTCCTCCTCTCCGTCTTCATCCTTCTGCGTCCGCCGGCGCGTGAGCAACCCGCATTCGTTCAAGGCAAACGCAGCGTCTTCCACGCGCAGGCCCGTAGCGCGTGCGATATCCGACAGAGCACAGTTGACAACGACGTGTGAGCTCGCAGACCCATCTAGGTTCGCAGTCGTCTCGATCGTCCGAAGCGTGCTGAAAACAGGATCTATGGATGGTGCGGTGAGCAACGGCTCTGGAAGAAGACAGCAACGCAAATACTAACCTGAGTCATCGTCCAAGCTCATCATCCTCTCCTCCAACTCGGATCTCCCAGCCTGCACCTCCCCGTCCCACCCCTTCGTGCTCTTTCGTCGCTTCATCCTCGACCCGGACCCCACACCATTCGTCTCGTCCGATTCTGGCGACGCTAGACTATCCGGNGTAGGATCTACGCCGTTCCCGTTATATACGGAGCTTGAATGCGAGGGCGAGAACGGGTTGGTCCCGACCGTGACGAGCTGGGGCGTGTCTGCAGGGAGAACGGACAGCAGGCGGCTGCGTTCGGACCAACGTATCTCAAACTCAGTCTTGGGCGCGCGGAGGGCTGGAATGGGCAGTACGTACCGGAAGAAGCGGATGAGGGTTGACGTCCAGTATGTCAGGTAGCTGCGCAGCCCGAGGTCTGAGAGAGGGCGTTCGGGCGTCCCGATCTTGCCTGCTCGTCGGGAGAGTTCGTAGCCTGGGATCGCCGGGATGGTTGAGCAGAGCAAGAATTGGCGAAATAAGCTTGAACGTACTGAATTCAATCATAAGCATGCCGTAGCCCTTCTTCTGGTACGGGGGAAGAACAACGATGCATGCCAAGTTGTAATCATCGTACGAAATCTTCTCCTGTCATGCGGGTCAGCATGTAGTTCGACTAGTCAGAATAGGTGATAGCTCGCCTTGGAGAAGAAGCCCAAGACGTGATCTCGTTGAGAGTCAGCATCGGTGAGGATATAGAATAGAACTGCGGGCAGCACGCGTCAGCATCCAACGCAAGAGAAGCCGCCATTTTCTCACAATTATCGCAGTCGAAAAATAGTGTCTTGATATCAATGAAGAGTTTCCCAAATAATGATAAGTTCTGGCAGTACAGCTATTACGACGCCGTCAGATTTCCCCATATTCAAATACTGGGATGAAACATACCTTGTCCTTTGCTCCGTCTACTTCCCAAATGATGTGTGCGCCACGCTGGTAAACCTTCCTCCCCGGCGGATGCTTGCGCGCGCACTTTTTCTGCAGCAATTGTCAATTCATCTGCATACCCACCAAAGAGTTAAATGGAGCACACCACGTGTAGCTCCCAAGAGATTCCCTCTGCCATGTACTTGAAGCACCTATCGCACACCCACAACATGGCACCATGACTCCTTCCCAGTCCTCCTGCGAACAGATCGGAAGTACGGCCATGCGAGCGTACAGTCGACCGGGCTACACCAGGTATGCGGCCTGTGGGGGCTTGTCCAGAGGATGTAGGTGTTGAAGCGTCTTCTGTTTCTGTTTCAATGAGCGGGTAGGGCGAGAAATACCTTAGAAAAGCACTCACACCATGAGTATATCGTGGACGACGAGCGGAAGAACAGACACGACTGACCAAGTCTTGATCTGCCACTTCCCAAACGCCACTTTGTCGAAATTCCTCTTCGCCGTTATCAGCTTGTGGTGCTCAATGTCATATTCCTCCTCCGTGATCGTCGTCCCTGCCCCACTCTCCCCCGGCGTCGCCGCACTCCCATCCCGCAACACGCTTGACCTGTCCTCCGACACCCCTCGCGACCCTCCCATCTCAGGATCCACCGAAGCTCTCTTCCGTTTGCGACTGGAGGATGGCTCTGCCTCTGGCCGCTCGTCGGGGCCTGCTACGCGGACCACTGATTCGGGGACCCATTCGTCCATGCGTTTGTCGGTGTTATGGTAGTGAACGTAGCATTCAGATGGACGCTTTTCGAGGACAAGCGCGAATTCTATGATGCGTACAGCGTTTAAAGGTGACTACATTGTATAGAGGTATAGCGACGCACGATCAGACCCGTTCTTGTTCACAATGTACACCTCAGGCTCTATGTCCGGTATATGAAAGATTTGAGGCATCTCGTGCTATCGCCACGACTTTGCTATGGCAAACCTGGTTTCGACCGAGCTCAGAATGATTCCAGTAAACTACAATGCGACCTGAACTCACCAAATAAATTGAATCTACAATTGCCTTCTGAGTGTGACTGAAATCTGACTGGAATGGCCAAAGCCAAGAGGTTACTACGACAAGCGCCCATAAAGCTTGCAGTGGCTGCCAGTGACGCCAAGCCGTATCTCACAACCAACTTGTCCCGGAGTCACCATCATGATTTATGCAGAATCTTCGGAATACCATTGGAATACTTTGAAATGTACACCACAGTACACCGGAACCTGTAAGGTCGGTAGAACTACAAGAAGCAACTTGAATGAAGACCGAAGGTCGCTTTCAACTTTCAACCTGTTGATTCCGAAGATTCATAACATACACCGTTGTATTGAATCCGCACGAAGTACAGGATCCCCCGTTAGATCGTGGCAGCTTCTTGTCCGGCAGCATGTTCAAGTCGGCCTCAAAGAGCACCTGAATTGCGACAGCGCTGATGTAGATCGTCGAACCCTCGAATGGATGGACATGAGGTCTAGTTCGTGCGAGATGCATGCGCCATTTTGGCGGTTGGTGTTTACCACAGACTTGTTGGGGCAACGAGGTAGTTATCATCAACGTTGGGGCGCATGTGTACAAGAACAAGCTCGGGAACAGAGTCCAGGGTTGGTCCGGGCCCAACGAGACCTCGGTTAGACCATAGGACACTGTGGATCGATACATGCAGCGGACATTGGAGGATTCAGGGCTAGATGACACCAAAAGAATGATTATAAGCGTTACAGGGTGGCTATCTCAAGACAGTCCAAAAATGATCAAAGCAAAGATGCTATAAGCCCAATCAGCCCAAAAGGTCGTCCTCCTCGTCCTCCACTCCGAGACGACTTCATCGGAGTCGCTTCTTCCAGATCGTGCTCATACGGCTCCGCCTCGTCATACTCCTGCGACACAGGGAGCGCTACTCCCAGAATGAGGTAGGTGATGACAGTGATGAGCTCTGCGGCGACAGACATGACGAGATACCACTGCCACGAGCCGTTCGTACTGCTGAACTTAGACAAGGAGTTTTGAACGGGCGTAGTGGATGGGATAGAGATAGGCGAGTATCCGGAGAGCATGGAGTAGACGACGCGCACAAGGAGAAATGGAAGAGCGGCGGATATGCCAATGAGCATCTACCACGGGATGACTGTGAGTCTGGGTATGATATAACGGCGAACTGTTCACTCACTTTACGTCTCTGAGGCATGACCTTCTTCACCTCAACCCAGAAGCACAAGTGCAGGAGGAAGATCATGATGAACAATGCAAGAAAGAGAGTGCAACCGACGTGACGGAATGTCGTCGCCTTGTTCACATCCGACTGTGAGGTTGCGCTCGCAAGGTCGACGCCACCGATAACGGTGATGATCATAGACGTCGACGCAAATGCCGTGAAGAATTGCATGCCAGCCCGCGCCTGCATAGGATCCTCAAAGACGCCTCGACCACTGCAGGAGATCCAAGATTAGACACACAACCGATGCGATCGAACTGGGACGTACACGGTTGTAAGGAAGCCCAGTGTCGCCATCATGAGCGGTGATAGACCGACGTTCTCGAGGATAGAATAGCATTCGATGAGCCCTGTGCTGGGATTGCTGGATTGCTCTGCTACGATGTGGGTCACGCTTCCTATGATACGCACTGGGATAGAGTGAGTCCAAAATTTGAGAAAACAAAGAACGCAACGCACCGAGTGAAAGAACGAAGAGAAATATAAAGCCTGTTTGCTTCTGGATACCATGACGCCACACAAGAAAAACCGAGGTCAATAAAATGGGCATGTAGATGACCAACAAAGCAAGAGAAATGTATCCGCGAACATCGAGAGCCATCTTCACGAAAAATGTCCAGAAAAGAAGAGACTGAAAGAGAGAGAAATTAGCAGTGAAGACGACAGTAATTGGGAAGAGAACAGTGACATACTTTAGCATGTTGGTTCCGCCGGTAGGTTGTTTATAGCGAGGCCCAAAATTGAGAGCGAAAGGTGTGGCTGAAGGCAAAATATCAGAGACGCGCATGTTGCACGTCACTGCCAACGTCAGCAAGGCCGCCATCCGCGCCGAGCAGGCGTAAAAACTCACTGTTGCGATCTGACCGCGACGGTACTCTCCTTTTGCGGAGAGACGACGTAACAGAACATCGTGATACTAATCGGATGGGAGGGAAAGACTCGATATCCATGGGGATAACTGCGGACACCAGCAGGACGGTCCAACGAGCGCGGAGCGCTGGCGGCGTCAACTTAGCCAGCGATGAACTTGCGATGAACAGATATCTAGAGAAACTGGAAGTAGGAAGAGAAAGGGCACTTGTATTCGGCTAGGTCACTTCAAACTTCGAGATAGCTGCTGATCTTCGATCAAAGATCCTTTCGGCAGCGTGCGACACGGAGTCCGAAGGATATTTTGTGGCGTTCACAAACTTGCATATGCCGACAAATGCTCTTTGCAGAGCACTCCGACTCCGGCGTTACGCGTTATGTCTACATAAAGTTTCAATGGTGCCCTGTGCACAGTGAGAGCAGAGTTTCTGCGTCAAATTACGAGAGATCATCTTGCCAGTTTTGATGCCTCTTGCTATCTCGTACAACGCCGTTTCGTCTTTCAATCAAAGATACTGCTGTTGAATACTACGCCTTCAGGAAGGTATTCTTCATATAAACGTTGCGCTGGACAACGTATTGTACTCCCACTCCCCGCAGCAAGTGTGTCCGAGTCGGTGACGACTCAGCATGCGCACGTATGACAATGTAACAGATATCTACTTGCCTTTCATACTCAACGTTCAACACTCATCGCTATAGAATCGGTTGGAACTTGGAACAACGGCGTCGGGGGGAGGGCGGTGAACAAGAGGTTCGGGCGTCGTCGCGGTCGTCGTCAAGGCCACAACAGAAAGTCGTGAGCGCGCAAAGTACAATGCAGAGACGCAGAGCGCAGCTTATGTAATCCCACGTGCTGACGTCATGCGCCTGGATTAGGCTCCCCGCCCTTCTGGCCATGGATTTCTAGCGGTCAACTCCTTTGCTTATAACTTGCATCTTCCTCTTCATCCTTAGACATTACTCCCACATACACACTCATATTCTTGCATTCGTCGCTGCTGAACCTCATGAGTCTCTTGCAAGACGTTCTGCGCACACAAACTCTAGATTCTCTAGACAAGAAATTGGGATCTGCCGACGTAATAAACGGTCGGCTCTCTTCCCTTCACCTCGAGAGGGACAGAGACGACGATGAAGACGAGCTGGTGAACGTCGTTTCACTACCAGGATCCCCAGGATCCAAGTCTCGACCGGTATCGAGACCTACCTCTCGGGCTTCTTCACCCACCAGGGCATCCAGCCGTCCGGTTAGAGGACCGCTGCACCTGTCGTCGACTTCTCAGCGGGTGTCGTCGGACCCGTTGAAGGCCTTCCCTACGGAAGTGTCCCAGAAGATCTTCAGACAGCTGCGCGTCAAAGAATTGGCCAGCTGCTCTCGGGTCTCTCGCAAATGGCTGAAGAGCCAATCAATCAATTATGGTACGCCCCCTTCTGTCTGCCTACGTCCCATCGACCAATTTTGCTCACTTTTGTACGAACATAGTGTGGTTCCAACATTACAGGAAGGAGAACTTCCACGACGACAGTCTCCCACCTGGCAAATGGACGAAACGAGAGTCCAAACTGAACTGGAGGACGACGTACCTCCAGACCGTCGCCACACGGTCCCCCAAGCTGGGCCCCGCCTCCGGGCTGTCGTCCCCCCGGTCGCAATCTGGGTACCAGACACCCCGAGAAGTCAAGGAAGAGAAATGGAAGGCGGAGGCGGAAGGAGCCGCGAAGCCGAGCAAGCTCGAGATGCGGGAGATGTACAAGGAACTCGGCGGGCGGAAGGCGAGGTCCAAGGGGAAAGTCTCCAGCGTCGGTGCTGGAGGGGGTTCCAGGGACAGAGGCGGTTGGGCCGCAGATGGCGGAGGATGCGATTGGTACTAGGAGGTGTCGCAAAGGCTGGAAATCTGAAAGGATATCTGTAAGATTTGGAGGACGGATGTTAGATTCTGTTTATTGACGATGCAGCTTACGCTCTATTCGAGCATTGACGACCTTTTTTTACTCATTACACTGATACGTATCTCTACGCTTGTTTTTGGAATCCTTTATCATCGCACGCAGTGCTTGGATTATAGTAACTCTTCGTTGGAATAGGCCATATACCGAAGTTCACATCCGCCACAACATCTTATCTCAACCCGTCCCGTACGCGTCTTAAGCTTCCGGAATCCGGTTCCCCGTCGCCTTCCTCCCGCGCTCTTCCCGTCAGATCCGATTCTCAATCTTATCTGAACGCTTGTGTACTAGAAGTCTTTCGATACATTCGGGTACAGATGCACATGTATCACAGTGGAATTCTGCACCGAAGAGATCCCGGAAGTCGCCACGACCGTGACGGAAGCACCATACTTTCAACCAACTCACATGTACTTATACGCTCGCGAAGTATTGCTTTTGAATTCGATTTACAGCCGTTCACGAAATTGTAGACGTGTCCGAAAATAATAGTGTAGTTGTCGGCTAGCGGGAATATGTGGCCATTGACATTGACAAGAATGTTGCGCGGCACAGGCATATCTTGGTCGACATCTCTCGTAAATTGTGCGAGATCATCCCCCGCTGAATCTCCGTTTAGCTTTATACTGAGCTCCGCCCGGAGCTGACTACTACTGATTTTTTTCAAACACACCTATGATTTCGTGAACAGCTGTACGTTGGATGTTGACCAAAATATGCCTGCGCCGCGCAACATTCTTTGTCAGTATACGTAGTCCCACCTATTCCTAGCCGACTCAACTACACTATTATTTACGGCTACAATTTCACAATGTCGTGAACGGCTGTAATGGCTGAGTGAAAGTATAAGTCCGGCGTGGACAGTGTCCAAAGGGTATAACATTACAGGACCAAAACCGGACATGAACTAGACATGAACAGATGTATAGACAAAATTTTATAGTGACAACCCATTGCGGGTAAGGTTCAAGCTGGTCCAGCGGCGTTCAATTGTTTTTACACTTCTTTCCCTTACTCTACGCCGCGGATTTGTCTAGATCATTTCTGTGTTATCCAAAAATCCGGCGGATTAAGTACGCGGTGCTCACTACTGCTTCCCAGCGATATCGATGGAAGGCTCTCAAGGGTTTGAGTCGTCGGGCAAGGCTTCGATCCCGGTCGTGATAGTTCCTAGAGCTGCAACACAAATTCAGCGTTGTCATCATCTGGTTTCTGTATTGAGAGTAAACCTTACACGTAGACGTTTCGATGCCATATATTCCGGCGGTAGAGAGCGTATTGGAATATGAATCACCTCCGGCCACGGTAGGAGGTCGTTCAGGATCCTGAGATAGATCTTCCTGCCTGAGATAAGCTAGTAACGCCTCCGTGTCGCGACGCAATACCTGCGAGTCCTGGGGGATTGCAAGCGCGAGACTCGGATCTGACCGAATCTCTGGGACGATGTACTCTGACAGCTTGGACTCAGGTATTCGGGGGTCCTAGAGCATTTCAGCGATATGGTGACCATAGAACGTGGTTAGACAAACTCACTTCTAACCACACCAGTACTCTGAAGATATCAGCCCGAGAGAATGATGAGATCTCAGACTGCCCAACCCATTGACCTGCAGCCGACAACAAAAACTCTTCGATACGTCGGCCCATCCCTGTAGCATAGTTGTCTTCCTCCGAGTCATCAGCACAGACATATTGTGACCAGTACATGATGGCGTGTGTGAATGGGTCCGACTGTTCAAGATGTTGTCGTCGAATGTGGGGTGGGTCCATCTGAGGTACAAGTTCGTGAGGTTGGTGCTGAAATTCTTGCATGAGAATAACACTAGAAATGAGATCCAAACAACGCATTCCCAATAGCGCTGAGTGGCGAGGAACATTGATGAACCACGGTTCCTTGGCACCGCATCGGTGGGGTTCCGTTAAGAAATCGATGAAAGAGGGATGCAAGAAGCGGACGGGACCGTCATCCCAGCTGAGAACACACCGAAAATGCTGGATGACACGGAAGGCGTAGTCGGCGTTGTTGACCTGTTTGTTTGATCCACTCGCCAGGCCACCTAGAGTACTAAGATACAGCGGCACCTTCGCCACCATAATCGTCCCGACCACTCTCTGAAAATCCTCCACGAAATCCTCGTCCTCCCACCTGCCAATCGTCTTCAGAGCCGTAGAATATAAGGCATCCAGCGTAGCCTCGATCTCGGCCAGCGGCTTTCGCTGCAGAATTGTCGAGAGACGCTTTAGGGGGTCGTGTGCGTCATTGATGTATTTGCAAGCTGTGAATGCCCATGCGAAGAGACCAGCTGAGCGATCTACAAGAGATGCAATNATCTCAGGCCAGTCGTACTGCAAAGACAGCGTAGAGTTGGTCCAGAGTTCGCGAATGGCGTGTAACTCGCCGCGGAAAAACATATCAATGTCCCTCTTGATATCTGCCACACTGTTGATGGCCTGCTTCAAGACCACAGGGATAGACAGTGCTTGTTTTATATCCTGCTCCCAACGACTAGTGATGATGATCCGCACGAAATCGGGAAGGTGGCCAAGTTGATCGTGAAGNACTGCGAGAAGTCCTTTACGGCTGCTCGGTGAGCCACATTCATCTAAGGCATCAAGTACGACGACGATGGGGCCGTCAGCGCGAAGGGAATGCGCCACCGAANGCAACGGACCGACAATAAGCGTGGCAAACTGTTCAGAAAGAGATGCTTCGGTCACACTTCTGTCGAGCCTCATAGCCTCCGCGATTTGGCGACCGATACGAGGATCAAAAGCAGCCAGTTGTGATGCGAGTGTTCGAATCACATTTCCAGGCGCACTATCNCCGGGTTGGTTGCGGTTGAAGAAAAGGAAAGCCCCAAGGCGATGTTGGCGGCGGAATATATTGGCGATAGTGGTAGCGATAGTGCTCTTGCCTGATCCCGCGAAGCCATATATCCAAAATGTGATGTATAGCTGCGGTTTTGCAGAGGAGAAGTTTGTGGCTGGGTCAACCATGGCAGGGGAGTCCATGGANACACGGTCCGTCGCGAGAGAGATCTGTGGCGGAGGTGTATGTGACGGGGCTACTACCCACCATGAAAGTGCCTGTAGCACAGGTCTTCGTGTGCCATGCAGACAGACGGGTCGATCGGACGTGTCCATTCGAACCGCCTTTAAATCTCCCAGGACTTGTTTATAACCTAAAAGCGTTTCNTCAGGACTTCGCTAGCGGTGCGTATTCGGGGGATGTCAACCTATTTCAGTCACACTCTCCAGCACTCTGGACGTGACAATTACACCCTGAACGACGAAACCTCGATCACAGTTTGTTTTCAATGTTTCGAGATTTTTCGTGAACTCTTTTATCTTGTGNTCTGCGGTACTGTTGAGTATAGCCTTGACGGTGTTTCCTGAGAATCGCAAAAGTTAATGGATAATCTCTGTAGGGAGAGACGAACAAAGACTTACCNACAAATCCAACCTGACAGTAATCTCTGAGGAATATAGAACATTCGACAGTCTGTCTTAACGTGTCCTCTATGTAACGCTGCAGGACGTCCGTGAGACCATGCAATGCATTCATGTGAGGAATGTATGCGTATGCGTCATTCATCATAGATGCCAGTCCTATAATCTTGTCGTCCCGCTCGTATTGCGCGATGATCGCCTGCAAAAGCACAGAGTAAGACAGAATGAAGGACCCATGAANGTATCGTTTACTTCAGAAAGCGACGAGACCATCTTCCATGCTGTCTCGAGAAGCGGATGAACCTAGGAAGTCAAATATTCACTAACACTAATAGATGTTCTCAACGTTGANAGATTTACCNGAGATGCGTCTCCTAAAATCTCGTTGAGGCGTTTCACCCCCTTCGCGACAGACTTGAGGAGATCAGAGGTTGTGTCGAGGGCAGCCACAGCAACTTTCGCATTCTCCATCTCGATCTTGGCTTTGTCTACATCGGTATGTTCTGGCGGAGGGACATAAACGCACAGCGTAATGGTTGTCGGGTGGACGCTTTTGCCACCCCTCGCAAAGGTGTTGAGNGCGAGCTGTACCTGCCCGTNATTTTGTGTGTTCCACATCTCTCCGAGTGCCCGCCAAGAGATTGCTATGGAACCGATGATGTAGCCTTTGGTTGGCCAACGAGATTTATGCCACAGTTCGATACCAACCGGATCGTCCGGCTTTGACACCGTCCTAGCATGATGTATCAGTGAGCTTGGATGTCGTCGCGTCGCGACCTAGAGCCCTACCAAGTTAGCTTCTCATTCCACGAAGGAGTCGAAGATCTCTTGTGTACTGCGGTCTTGCTATCTCTTTTGCCGTCGACGACGACCTTGACATAGCATCTTGGCGCCTTCTGGAAGAATCGACCGTGAAGAGGCAGATCGATCGCAGATATGACTACGGATCCCGTAGTTTCGTCAGCCCACGGAAAACACATAAAAGATACACTGCTCACCTCCGATCTGAGCCAGTGACTGGGAGGGGGGCATGTTTGCCACCTTTTGCACGTTGCACGACAGTCTTTTATGCAGCCCTGTCATGTCTCTTGCTTCTTGTCAGGTTCCAGTCTTCCTGAGCATCACGCCATTTTGAGTTTGGTGATATCTGACAAGAGCGGACACTGTGGACCTGCGTCTTGGGCATACTTAAGTACCGGGATGCACGGTGAAAGATTCCGACCAGTTCTATAGGAGAAGGGATGGAGCATAAGTACGTTTACCGCAAATAGTTAGGAAGTACAAGTTCGTTGAGGAGAGTTGGCGGGCTGACAGCCTAATCAGTGAGTACAAGCGAGCATTGATTGGTCGCACCCGTCTTGTGAACCGGTATTTGCCGTGACCCTCATGGGAGCAGGAAGCCGCAGGATGGTGGTAGACATTGGTCAATCATGCGACTGAATCGTATCATACAGCGACTCGGAGACTACAACATTGCATAGGCCTGACATCGGCGCGCGCTCCGACTCCGAATCCCGTCTAACCCAATCTTGCACAAACCCATATCACTATCTTCTTGATCGCCTCTGTGACCTCTGCCGTACTGAGTGGTTGATCCACAGGTCCGCAGTGCATCGCGAGGATGGGTGTGCTTTTTGGTGGTGTCGCCTTATCCTTTTCCTGCTTCCCCGCAACGCGTTTGGACTCAGCCAGCGAGCAGTAGAACATGTAGTCGCAGAGGAAATGACCAGCGTCCATCGAAGAATATACTTGCTACACGAGGCAATGACATCAGCGTTGACAGAAGAAAGAGGTAAGACGCGTGCCGTTAGCGACATTGCAATGTGATCTGGAGGGCGAAGGGGAACTTACCTCCACACCGGATTCCTTGAGGTGATGTATCAAACGTGCGACGTCGATCTCCGTGTAGAGCTCGTCTGCATAGTTCTCGTACCCCTGGCCAAAGCCGCGATTGGGTTGATGCTCCATGTCGGATGCGCCATGCCCCTCTCCTCGATCCCCTCCTGTATGTTGCATGATCGTGCCCTCCGATGCCCCGCTGTACGTCAGAAGGATTCTCTCCCGTTCAAGCCGCTCCAACTCGTCCATGACCGGGCCCTCCCTCGGTAGCTGCACCGTCAACGCGTACTGTCCCTCCGCATCCTTCATACGATAGCCATGCTTGTGGCTGAGTTTTTCGAGCCGCAGCGCGCCCCGCCCTGCGACGCTGACGTGCAAGATGAAGTCGTAGCCATTAATAGGCGGCGGCGGCATGACGAGATCCGGGTCGGTCGGCTGGGGCAGGATGGGCGGGCGGGCGTGCAGCCCAGGGACGGTCGTACGGACGGACTTGTACGTGACGGGGATTTCGAGTGAGGTGATATGGATCTCCTGCGGCGCGGGAGACATATTGACGTCCTCGTCCGTCATCATCTGGTCGTTGTATGGCACCGGGTTGGACTCCGGTTGGGTGAAGAGGATGCTGTTGTGTAGCGGCTTCACGGCGAGCCATGATGGGTTCTCATTGTACTTGGAGAACGGCTGTGCTTGTTCACAACAATGAGTGAACAGTTCTCTCAGCTGCGCTCCGAGAGGTAACCTACCCCGAAGCCGGTGATGAGGACGCGGATAGCGTGCGGGCTGACTTCGATCGACTGGTACGAACTCATGGAAGGAAATGCCGGTATGTTTTGTTCTGTGACGGGAAGAGGAAGAGACAAGAAAGCGGGAGGCTTTGTACGGAATCCTCTCCGCTGTTTAGAGTTCCCTTATAATCGGTGACTTCACCGTTAATTATTTACCTTATCGGTTATCCCAATCAGCGCATGACCCGCACGTGGGAGGATCGCGTCGCGTCGTATCCACCGAGCCACGACTGGAAGAGTTTTTTCAGTGGGATATCTGATAAAGTCACTTGGGGTACGTAACATTGACCATCTGAACGAGTGTTTTGCTATTTCTGATGTGTTGTCAATGTTCAGCATTCTGAATTTGCACGAGTTTTCTCGATGGTCCGAAATGGGGCGATGGTGTGCAAACAACAGGATCTGCGCCATACTGAAGGACTCTTCGTCCCCCAATCAACGTGAGGGAGCGGTCATCAATATGTCGGAAGTAGAGTCGCTTCAGCATGTAAGTCACTATTTCCGAGTGAAATGGTCTCACTCACTTAGGGCTCAGATCGTTTTGCGTCACGCGACCGTCTCTCGCCTCAGCGTGTGCGTAAACGCGTGTACTGCGAGTCAAGAAGGCGGCTCTGCAAGTGAAATAGATTCCCCTTTGCGCCGAGTCATTTGCCCATATGACATGTCAAAGTACATGGTGCAGTCTAGACATGACACGCCGGAAACCCGTGTACTAGCTAGTGGCAGATCGCAACGGATATGACGCTTAGAGAAGGAGCCTCTGGTGAGTGAACCACGTATCTTGACAGAACATACGTCATGTGCTCGTGGATCATCACAATCTCTGGCGCGGCCTTACTTATGTTCA
>SGPM01000248.1:35000-42134 GCA_004802725.1 Antrodiella citrinella
CTACCTACCATCCCCACTTTTGATTTCTTCATCAATGTCTGGAAGCAACAACAACACCGACGCCCCTGCCAAGGCCGGCTCGAAGCGGGCTTTCGCCAAGACCAAGTCTTCGGCGGAGAACGTTTTCAAGAAGGCGAATACTGGTGAGGGCGCAGCCAACCGTGACGTCGAAATGGTTGACTCGGCGGCGGTCGCAAGTGGCGAAGGTTTTGATACCCACTTCGTCCTCACGCCGGACCCTAGTAAGTCTATGGTCATTGGTTGTTGGGTAGTATTAACGCGATTTAATCTTAGACCGCGAGCTGGCGATCTCCTCGGAGGAGGTCGAGGAGTTCTCCGAGCTCCTCGTCAACCTTGACGAGAAGTATTTCGTCCTCGGTGCCTTCGCCGGTACTGAGGCGGACTCTGACGCCGCCAATGCCCTCGTCGCCCAGGTCGTGCGCGCCCTGGAGCCGGGAAGGTGGGCAAGCGTCGAAGAAGCGCCAGCCCCCTTTGACGTGCAAGTAACTCGCAAGCACAACAAAGGGGTACTGTTGTCGGACCGCAAGGGGGGCTTCCGCTACGCCCAGAATGAGATTGATTTCATTCAGTTCGCGGACCCCCTCTACTTCTGGCCCCCTCCGCTCGCCTCCTGTGGAGGTGGGAAGGGCTGGGGGAATTCGGCCTCAGCTATGTGGATCGCAGATGGGAAGGCCGGTGAGGTCCCGTCGCTGGAAGATCTGAGGGCGGCGCTCAACAAGGTCGGTGCGACGACCGGAGGATTTTTCCGCCTCTGTGAGTAATTTGTTCATACAGAGATTTAACCAGCTGACAATTCGTCCTAGTTAAGCACACCCAAGGTGAGGGGAATCGACACCTCCCCGTTGACTCCTGGGCGCTGCGCGCCGTTAAGCGCGGCGGCTTCAAGGGCTCCGATTTCAAAGTTGGAGCCAACTCCCCCTCGTGGCTGTGGCGACCCCACTGCGGTTACTGCGGTCGGGGCGCCCCCTACGAGACGGCGCACACTCATCTGGAGTGTCCGTTCGTCGGAACTCAGAACAAGTTCGGGGCGGCAAAAGGTCTGAAGCCGATCGTCTTGGAGGATGGCGCTTTAGTGCGCGTGGACGAAGAAGAGGACATCCCGGTCGCGAAGACCCTGCGCGAGCTTCGCTCCGCATACGACGCCCTCCGCACTCGGGTCGACGGTCTGGAGAAGATCATCGACCCCAAGGGTAAGCGCAAAGCGGACGCGCCCCCTGCGGAGGACACCAAGGGGAAGGGGAATCAGGCCCCTTCCAAGAAGGCCAAGACGTCGGGAGGATCGGGGGGCGGTACCGGTGCCAATGCCATTGCCAGCGGCAGTGGCGGGGGCAAGGGTAAGGGCAAGGGAGGAGCCAAGAAGGCTACAAAGTAGATAGGTAAAACATTGGGCAGTTTTACTTAAGTTTGTAGTTACTTTGGTTTCGTTCTCCTGTCTGTGCGCCGGTCATCTTCACGCGAGCGTGTCCGGCACCCCGAAAGCAAGGGGTGCCGTATAGAATATTATTGTTTGCCCCTCCTCCTCGCGTGCGCTTTGTGAGTGAATGACTAAAACGGCAAAAACGGGACAAACGGCAAAAGAGGACTCGGACTCAGCGTGATTTTGGCGTCGATTTTGTGCATGAGGGATTCAGCCGACGGCCGCTTAAGTGCCCCCGTCGGTGCGCGAGGGAGCGCAGTCTCCCAATATGGTACCCTTCGGCGTCTTTGTGGTTATATCTCGAGTTGAAGGCGGGACGGGGCTCCCTTCATATCTCGGCTGAGTCGCCCAAACTTGGTATCGGAATGGAGGAGCTTTTGCTCGTTGGATGCATTCGGGGGAGACTTCAAATCTCATAAAGGCTTCAATTATGGCGGACACAATCTCTTTGGGCTCGGGGCGTACAACCCCATCAGAGACATCTACCCCCCGTCTGACTGGAGCGGCGTTGCGGGCGGATGTCTATAATAAATCTTTTCCAGTCAGGGGATTGTTTCCCCACTCTAGGCTACGAGGATGTACTCGGCTGGTGATTTTCAACACTAAGTCGACGACCATCCCTGAGGCATGGCGAGAATTAGAACATATTCTGCAACCAGATGTGTTTAAAGCTATTGTGCGCTTAGAATCGGTCACGAACCCACGGTACAAACCCCGCATTGATATGTGGATTGCGCCGGAAATGTCGCAGTACGTCCTTCGGGAAATACGCGCGATGACAAGGGAACGGACCCCGTCTTTAGTAGGGTGTCTTGGCAAGATCGGGCCGGGTGGGTCACGCATCAGAGCAAGATCATCTTGGAGGATTGCAGTTTGGCAATCTTTCTGGGACCGAGAACCCCGACGAGGGATGGATGTAATGGTCAGGGCGACTCCATTCTCTGCGATTATGTCTTGCAACGTGAACGGGTTTCACAGCAAGAGAGAGCGTATCGTGGGTATGTTGTCAGAGGAGAGGATTGGGATCGCGGTGTTGCAAGAGACACTTGTCGGCCTCAACCATTATCCGATTCGGATACATGGGTATACCTCATACTCGGTGCCTTGGCAAGAGGGATTTCGGGGAACGGCGGTCCTAGTAGATGACCGCCTGTCCTCGTATAAGGTCCCCCATGCGTTGGGTAACTACCTGACGTATGTCCGGATTTCTGGACTGCCTGGTCTGACAAAGCCAGTTCATCTGCTAGCGGCTTATATGCCGTCCGGTGGGGGATTTAGAGCTCGACGGACCGCCCTACTGGAGGGAGTTTTCGCACTGGCAAACGGGATTTTGGAACGCGATAATGGTGCGTATGTGCTCCTCATGGGAGACCTTAACACACCGGCCGATAAAATCGACCGTAAGGTGGCGCTTGAAGGGAATCATTTGTTGCGGATGATACCGGTGGGTTCTGACCTTTCGAGGTTCCCCGTCAGGGGAAGGCCTTCGGCCTTAGATCACATCATAGGGTCACCACAAGCACACGATGCCTGGAAATGTCCGCGCATTCTTCGCGAATACGATTTGAGCGATCATCGACCTGTGGCTGCTTCATTGCGAGTAATTCAGCATGTACTGGAACAGCAGCCTGCGCCTCGGCGTATCGACGGAAAGATGCTTCGCCAAAAGAGTAAAGAGGTCGTCCACCATAACAGGTGGGCCTTACTGGATATCGGCAACTTGGATTTCGAGACGGAGGAACAGCTCTCCACTTATGAGTCCTTGTGGCGTAGGGTACATGACGAGGTTCTCCAGGACCAAAATGTCTTGTACACCGGATCCGGTTCAGGTAACGAGAAATTGCCCGACCAGCTAAAATCGTTATTGAGGAAGTATAAACGAGCTAGCAAACGGTATGTGCGAGCGCTGCAGAAAGAGCTTGATGCTGCGACCATTACCCAACTAGAGTCTCGCTTCCGCCTCGCCAGAGCACGGTTCCGAACAGCCCGAAAGGTCTGGGACCAGAAGAGGAAACAACGACGATTTGCCCACATCGCAGACGCCCTCCTACAACACGACACCAGGACGGTGTGGGGACGTCTGAGGTCCACAACTGACCAAACCGCGCGAGGCAATGCCCTCCCACCTGTCCGTAACAAGGATGGGGAGTTGAAGGTTAGTGGCGCTGACATCATGTATGAGATGACGTCGTATTACCGTGAGCTTGCTCAGGATAATCCGGATAATATTTCTACGGACGAGGCGCGATGGGCTGAGATGGACTTGGGCGAGGACCTACCTGACCTAGGTGGGATTAATCAGGCACTTGCGTGGCCTGAGGTACTCCTCGCCATCCGGAGAATGAACCGTAACACGGCTCCCGGTAAGGACGGCGTTCACATCAATGTCCTGAAGAGTATGGTGGTGGAAGAGTGTATGGCGGAACTTGTTCGACAGAACCCGGATTTTGCCCGTGCCGACAAGGTCATGGTCAATTTGCCAAAGGACGAGTTGCCGATCCATCCTCTGACCCCCATGGGTCGAGCGTTCTGGACGCTTATGAATAGAGTATGGGAAGGGGGGGCGTTTCCAGCCATTTGGAATGAGGTATGGGTGTGTAGCCTCCTCAAACCTGGCGACCCCGACCCAGAAATATTGTCGAATTACCGCGGCATAAGTCTGATTTCTGTGAGCCAGAAAGTGCTCATGCAAGTCATGACGGAACACTTGCAGGAAGCGGCTGAGAGAGAGAATCTCATCGCGCCCGAGCAATCAGGTTTTCGACGACGAGAAGAGGCCATTGCGCAGTTCATTGTTCTCTCTGAAGTTGTGCGACGTAGGCATCTGCAAGGAAAACACACCTATGGTGTCTTTGTGGATTTCAAAAAGGCCTATGACAAAGTCTGCCACGGCGCTTTGTACCGAGTGGTGTCTCATTTGGGTATCCGGGGTAAATTCCTGGAGATCATCAAATGGATGTATAGACACAGTGCTATCTCGGTTCGTATGGGGGGCAAAACCGGTGATCCATTTGAGATGTTGCGCGGAACACGTCAGGGATGTCCCCTTTCGCCCTTGTTGTTTATCTTGTTCATAAACCACATTCTCAAGGACTGCAGTTTGGGAGGTGTTGAGGTGCCGGGTTCGCCAGGTACTTCGCGTGCACACTTGAACTTGCCGTTGCGAGGGAAGTGTAAAGGCAGTCTGTATGCGGACGACCTCATATTGTTAGAGGAAAATCTGCTACGTGCCCGCGGGGCTTGTGAAAAGTTAGCTGACTGGGCGAAAAAGTGGGGGATGGAATTAGGGCTCCAGAAATGCGGGGTGATGCTCTGGTCTACGTCGGAAGAGGAAATTGCTCTTTACTCCGATACAGAGTTTGACACCCCCGCGGGTAGGATACCGCAGGTTGACCGCTATAAATACTTGGGCATCTGGGTAGATCGTTCACTCGTGAACCATCGCTCGGGCCCGGGTGAAGGAGAGGTCTCAGGATTGGAGTTACAACACTCCAAAGCACAGGCTCAGAAGGGTGAACGCGCCGTACACCAGATGAGACCGCTATTGACCGACCGAAATTGCCCCCTCGCTTTGAAGGTGGATCTGATACGCAACTTAATAATGCCTTTAATGTTGTACGGATCGGAATGGACCGCTTTCAGACAGACTCACGCTGCACCCTTACAACGAGTGGTCAACATGGCCGCGCGTTGGGCGTTGGGTGTATTTGCGAAGTTAACCTCTTTTGACGGTATGACGATGTGTCATGCGCTCAGGATCCCCTCGGTAGAGGAAGAGATGGTTGCAAGAAGGACACGCTTGCAGGCCAAACTGGAGCATGGCCACCCTAAGATGCGCACTTGGTTGCAAATCCTATGGGGTGATGATCCTCACTCATACGCACGTGCACGGGGCAACCCGTACACCTGGTGCAAGAGTGGGCGGACTTGGGTGAATAGGACCCTCGACGCTAACGAAGGACTTACAAAGTATGCCGGCTATCGGAACATCACACGACCTGAGCTCGCTGAGCGCGCTTGGGAACTCTGGGAAGCTTTACGGGGATGGGGCGATGCTCTTAACCTGGAAACCTGGCATGGGCCAGAATATATGAGCCCTAGAGAAAAGCTACGTGATGTTATGCCGCTGCGCGAATGGGCAGCGCGCGCCTTGATTTATGAGTCTCATGTCCGCAGTAACGATTTCCGTTCTGTTTATATAGATCAAGTGCGTGACCTCCTGGTGGGACTTACACCTGTGGGGATGATAGCAGAGGATGAGCCAACGATCGAACACCGCCTCGCACGCGGATTGGTTGACGTCGAATGGCATTTGCCAGACGAACGGATTACTTGGCTAGAGGACCAGACGGGTCACACCAAAAACAGGAGCAGGAGAGAGCAGACTTTAGTCCGCGATATCCGTGACTGCATCCTGGAGAGGCAGTTTGCTACCATGGAGACTAAGAGCTTCAAGTGGTACGATCAATGGGGCTTTGGGGCCACCAGGGATTTTACCCGGGCAGCGCTGCAGCGCCCAGACCTAGCGGAAGGTGTACGCTGGCTTACGTTGGTGAGAATTAGAGGTTTCCCCCGGGTAAGGGAAGCCCATCAACGATTGCTTATGAAGGGGACATCCCCCCAGTTCACAGCTGGGAGATGCCCCCTCTGTCACCAGTACGTGTCTGACGGTTGGGAATGGTGCCACCTTTTATTACGATGCACACATCGGCAGGTAGTGCTGGCGAGGACTAAGTTCCTTGTTAGGCCTGTAAAGGTCCTTGGACGAACATTGGAAATGGGAATACTGACGCGTCGTTTCACGGAAATCACGGGGTTGACGGACGAGACCGCTGTTGACGGAGTCGTCGGAATATACCTCGTCGGTGGAGTAGTTGACTCACACTTCAATTACACTATACACTTAGGGTTCGGGATGTTGGACATAACAAGTGTTGGCTTGGACTTTCACTTATACATCTATTTGGCTTCATTCTTCCAGGCAGCAGCCCCGGTATTTGCTTCGGCCCTCTTCATTGAGGATACCGCTTCTGTTACCTCAGAGCACCTGGAAGTAGCTCCTACGGTTGACGTTGACACAGAGGGGGAGGAACTCCTTCCTCCCGTCTTCGAACGCCGCCAACGCGTGCTTGATTCTGAGCATTTTGCTCGGCAGTACGTAATGGAAATCTTATATCCAGAGTACGGGGGGGGCTGGGAGGCGGCGTTTGCTGTCTCACCATCTCCATCCCTTAGGGAACCCTCGTTACCCTTGGACCATGATGAGATCTCGGAGGATGTCCTCATGGACGATGAAGCCTGAACGCCCCACAAGGGTATGGCAGTGCTATAACAGCTGGACCACCAGGCATGTTGCACACCACCGGAACAGAGGTTCAGTCCGTTCAATCGGGTGAACGCTACCTGATCGAGAGGTTGGGAGCGGTCTTGGATATTAAGACCCCCTACGGAGACCCCCCCTTCGGGGGGGTTGGGCAGTTCCGCGAATGGATTAACGAGATTCCCACTGTCCCTATCTACTATCTAGCGAAACCACAGCCAAGGGAACGGGCTTGGCAGAATCAGCGGGGAAAGAAGACCCTGTTGAGCTTGACTCTAGTTTGACATTGTGAAAAGACATAGAGGGTGTAGAATAAGTGGGAGCTTCGGCGCCGTTGAAATACCACTACCTTTATCGTCTTTTTACTTATTCAATG
>SGPM01000249.1:0-41410 GCA_004802725.1 Antrodiella citrinella
CGCGGACCCGCCCGCTGAACCCGTCAGCCCTCCGGCCAACGCTACGTCGCCCACGTCTTCCAACTCGCCCACGCCGACCTCCCTCAGCCGCGCCACGTCCCCGAAGAGGAGGCAAGGCTCGGTGTCGTCGCGCAGCGCGTCTCCCAATAAGGCGCAAGCGCAGGAAGCAGCAGCTACGACGCAGCGCAATGGCTCGCTCCAGCGTAGCGCACGGTTGGGCGGGCCTAGAGGACCTGGAGGCGGGAACGTCGGTAACTTGGTCAAGACCTTGAACAGGTCGTCGATCTCGTCCCCTGCTGGAAGTGGGATCCCGAGACCTGGATCCCCGGCATCGAGCGCGGCTGGTACGAGGACGCATGCGAAGAGGAGCAGCGCGAGCCGGTCGTCGGTGTTTGAGAGACGGACGATGGCGAGCGACGCGGAGGAAGAGGTCATTCAGTGAGGATCCTGCCAATCAGGATTCGAGCTTCCATTATACACAACCTCCGGGAGGTTTCATTTTGGTTCTTTGGATATACCTTTGTGTTGCGTTACTGATGTTATGGCTGCCCGTGTCATATCGTGGTGTGGCGTATTCTTTGCTTTATGTCCTCCATGCCGACCGCTTTGTTCGTTTGACAGAATGCTTTACTTTATTTCTGCTGTATATACCAAAATCGTGTTTTCACGCTCAGGTCTTTGATCATGGCCACTTCAATATGATTGGCAGTCTTTGACGCAACAGTGACAAGAGAGGAAACATCTTCTGATTCTTCATCCATGGACAAATGCGAGGCATTAGAGAGACAAGATACGACAGACTAATACAGATATACAATTCCCTGAGCAAGAGATGTGATGACAAGCCTAAACCTCTTGAGAAGCACCCTCCTTCTTGCCCTTGCTGGACTTTGAGGGTAGAAGTTCTGGGTTGATGTGTGGCACGACACCACCCTGGGAGATGACGACGTCTCCGAGCAGCTTGTTCAACCTTGAAGAGATATCAGTAAAGATGCGTGAGATCGACGAAGCAGTGATCACATACTCTTCATCGTTACGAATGGCGAGCTGCAAGTGACGGGGGACGATACGCTGCTTCTTGTTATCACGAGCCGCATTGCCAGCAAGCTCAAGAATTTCCGCAGCAAGGTACTCCAACACAGCGGCCAAGTAGACTGATAACCCGTGTGAGTTGATGAGGAATGGCCCTTATCGAAGACAAAACTCACCAGGGGCACCAGCACCAACACGCTGAGCGTAGTTGCCCTTCTTCAACAAACGGTGGACACGGCCGACGGGGAACTGCAAGCCAGCCTTGGCAGACCGCGATTGAGACTTTCCGGCTTCAGCACCGGCCTTACCAGACGAAGATTTGCCACTGAAACTGGGATCAGGGGACTGAGACATTGCAATTATTCTACAGCACATACGCTTTTCCCTTTCCAGACTGCAAAATGGGGCCAATTAAGCTCAAATCAACAAGTAGTAGAGGGTAGACATACCATTGTGGTTCGTGAAGTGGCTCGAAGGGTGAGGGAGGTGGGAGGTAATGGTGGGAGGAAGAGGGAATTGGTGTTGACGAGCTAAGACGCGCCTGAGGGATTATATAGCGCGTCGGAATTCAAACTCCGCTCAGTCAACAAAGTATAATGCACGTGATGTGACACGCACCACGTGCTCGGCGCGTACTTATACGGGCGTCTGCAACGCGTGCTCGTTGACATTTAGACGCCTGTAAAGCACGGTCGTGCGGTAGGCGTTCAAGTTCTTCCAAGTTCTTCATCCAGTCAGAGCAGTCAGAAGGCACTCTTTGCCATTGCTATCAGTGTTCTAACGCCAAAACATTCTATAAAAGAGCCAAAACCCCTGCCTTGCACAGAACACGCGGACTTCGCCTTTTCATTGGCCCAGACACGCGTCTGCACGCCGGGCCCACCACCCCCCGCACCACACACTTGCATTGGCTCAGCAACCTCCTTTCATTTGCGTGTATCTGCGCTCTCGTGCTGCAAACATACATAT
Organism: Antrodiella citrinella; assembly: GCA_004802725.1. Lineage (NCBI taxonomy): Eukaryota > Fungi > Basidiomycota > Agaricomycetes > Polyporales > Steccherinaceae > Antrodiella > Antrodiella citrinella. Next base: position 2,002 of record SGPM01000249.1, read on the forward strand.
TCACTGCGCACTGATATCCACCCATGTCTCTACCTGCACCCGTTCCCCGACCTCCCATCGCACCTCCCCAAGGCTCAATGGCTCCTCTACCTCCATTGTCCCCCGATCACGACCAAGTACGTTCCCTGAAGTGGTTTACTATCATAGTAACTAATACTGGCTGGCAATATCCAGGTTCCAACTCTCTATGTTGTGCGTATGCTTCGACGAGAAATTCGCCGTGACCCATCCATCCTAACAACCCTCCACAGATTGTTGTCTACGCTGTGGTTATATTTGCTTTCTGGAACATACCCGGAGCGCGTGTCCTCATCAATCCACTGAAGCTGTTGACTATTGGATGGCATGAATTGTGCCATATAGTTGTGGTACGCAAACACTGTTTTCGTTTCCAAGCCACATTGTCTCACCTCGATTGCTCGTACATAGGCCATTTTTACTGGTGGCACCGTTACAAAAGTGTCCATCGATCCCGATCTCGGCGGCGCGACACATGTCGAAGGCGGTGTACCCACCTTGATTCTAGCCGCAGGCTACTTGGGATCAACATTCTTCGGAGGAGTTCTTGTAATGGCTGGGTTTGATACCCTAGTGGCGAAAGTCATGAGCTTTATTATTGGCCTGGGGCTACTGCTACCACTAGTGCTTGTACGAGACAAGTTGTGCGTGTCTCATTCTTTCCTTCGAGATAGTTTCTGATTCGTGTTTGCAGGACGATCATACTAACGCTATGTTATGAGGGATTGCTGGTGGGCTTTTGGTTCATCGACCACGGGTGCGTGTTCCCACCGTCTTACTCGGTCCGGATTTTCCTGAATGTCCTTCCAATTGTAGGCAGGCGCTGAGATGGTATTGCCTGTTCATTGGAGTGATGAAGTGAGTGCAATGCTCTTGCCTGGTGTTCGCATCATCTGACCTCATCTTGTCACAGTGTGCTCTATGTCGTCTGTGCGTTTCCCTCTGCAATTCACTGGCTCCCTCAGTCAACTGACTTTCGCTTTTACAGGGGATATTGCAGACGACAAGTATTTCCGCAAAGCAAACGATTCCGATGCGACGCAATTCGCGCTTCTGTATCCTCGTATAGGTGCTCATTGTACGTTTCATTCCCCAGTCATCGTTTTTATTCCGCATGCTGATCATTGCTCTCTGTACAGTATGGGCAACGATATGGATTATCTTCGAAATCGCCGTACTCATCGGTTTCGTGTTCCTCGGAATCGTTGCTTTCAAACGCACGGAGGCGCAGATGTACGCAGAAGCTGGTACGCATCTTGCGCAGTCGTTTCTATGATGCGATACTGAACAACTGATCGTTTATCTCCAGCCACGTTCCTCCCTACACGGTAGTCATCGCACCCCCTCCACGACTTTATAACGACTATTACCCACATTCACGGATACTGAAACGCCTGTTGCACGGATACTCATTTACAGGCGGCTATACCTCACGAAGGATGTTTTGCTTGACGATACTTACTTACTATGGACGAAGCAGGATAGGATTGGAGAAGGAGGCTGTTGTTGATGTTGCTTGTTTAGACACCCTTATCGTTATGACCTGCTGTATACCGAATCATTTTGACTACCCCACCCACACCTTGTAGTATATACACACTCTCGCATGCTGTACACATCTATGTTGGCATCACACAGTTAGATACTGGATGAAGTCAATGTATTACGGTTGGACTAGCAAACGTATAGAGACAGAGACGTAGAAGACTAACAGGCAAATAAAGCGCAGCCAGAGCTGTCAATCTCGCGGGGGTTTATGCACGCATCGATGAACAACCGCTGAGCGCGAAGTCGTTAAATGATAGCAGGGCTTTCCATCGCCGTTAGAAGAGGAAAAAATGAGGGAAAAGAAACGGTCTCGGACCATGTGAAATAGAAACCAAGACGAGGACCAAGACGGGGATGATACACCGGGTAGACACAGCTTGCTATTCAGCGTGTAGATTGCACTCAACTCAACCAGAGCCTGCGGAGTAGACCTTACCCCAGGCGAGCTGCTGGAACCTGTGAAACCAAGTCAGGTCAGTGGCGATATTAGCGACATAGGTATGTGGCACTTACTGGTCATAGAGCGCAAGCACACCGGCAGCAGCAACACCACGGAAGATGTTGGCACCGGCGCCAGCTATGTAGACATCATCGTAAGTTCATCACTTGAGTACATGAACCCTTTGAAACACGCACCGAAGAGTGCCTTGTAGCCTTCCTTGAGGGCGATCTGTTTGCCAGCGTCGATGAAGGACTTGTATTGAACCTGAAAAAAATCATATAATGTGATCAGTGTGCAGATGCGATGGCTGGAGGGAATGTGGCCGTCACCTTTTCGCCTGAAGTCATCATCATCCGACGACGGATAGTATCCAGCGGGTAGGCGAACCAAGCAGCACCCTAGATACATCTAGCCATCAGCTTGTGGCGCGCGCTGTGAGTTATGACTGTCACTGACGGTGGTGCACACCCAGCCAACGGCGAACGAGGCCAAGAAGTTACCTTGGAGAGGACCAATGAGGAAGGTGTCTCTGATACTGTCATATCCACCGAAGCTACGGGCACAACTTTATCAGCTTCTGTCTAATGGCGACGAGCGATGTCTGAATACTCACTAGAGACCACGATAGACGATGATTCCCAAGACGCTAGGAACGAAACCTCTGTACAAACCCTTGACACCATCCGACTTTAACGTCTGCTTGTACACGTCAAACAAACCAGAGAACTGTCTCTGTCCACCCTTGCCAACACTCTTGTTGTCAGCAGACAAGCGGGTACGTGCACTACATCAGCGAATTTGGGATGGTGTTATGAGCGGGTGAGAGAAACAAAAAGGTGCCGAGGGGGCACAAGTGAGATGTGAATGACTGAGGGGGTGGAGAATCGGATGCCCACTAATCAAGTGAATAGACGAAGACGGAGGAAGATGCGCCTGCTGCGGCTCCGCTGGCGACGTTACCGCCGACCCAAATCCAGAAGCCTTCGGATTTCTTGAACCCGAACATCTGCTTGTAGCTGTCCTTGAACGCGAAGTTGAGGGCCTGCGTGGGGAAGTAACGGATGACATTCGTGCCATTTCCGCGCCAGACTGAACGGTGGGATGCGTCAGTAAATTGACCGGGTAGAATGAAGTATATCTGAACTCACAACTGACGAGTCCGTCCTCTGCGAACGTCCGCTTGAAACAGTCACCTATGCCGGTATATGGGCGGTCGAGGCGTCCTGCAACCAACATAGCGCCCTGATTCTGCATGAGCAACTTGACACGCTCAATCGGTGCAGCAACCGTCTTGGAGATGGCTGCGGCTGTTCCTCCCATGGCGAAATCGACTACGCCGTAGACTTGTAAGTAGCTGGTTCGAACGGTGTCAACGTCGAATAAGTACTCACTCATGAAGGAGGAGACCGTCGTCTCCTTCTTGCCTTTCGTTTCCGACATAGCGAAGACTTGAGAAGTACTTTGGGGGTATATATGAGTGGGGGTTGTTTCTATGAGATCAAAAGGATGTGTGGCAACCAGCGCAAGCAAGTCTGCTTTATATGCTTCTACACGGGCTTGATGTCGCCACACCTAAACAAATTCGTGAACGACGGCTCCCCGCAGGATCAAACGCATATCATGGGGCCCTGGGACCTTGTACGTGCCGCGATAGATTGAGCTAAGTTCATTGGACGAGGAAGAGGGCAGTGCTGTCGAACTTGTGGCCTGAAGCTTGAAGGCTCCGTAATGGCCCGAACCGTCAAGAAATGCATAACTCGCAGCACGGTACTGGATGAACACCATCTATCGAGTCATAAATGAAGCGATTATCGGCTCCCGATTCCTAAGAACTTGTTAAATGCGATAGAGGCATGTGCATCGGAGGTATGTCGAATGGCGTCGAATGACACGGCTGTGGCTGAAGCGCTCGAGCGCTGGAGAGCCCACAATGAGTTGACCTATAATCGGGACCCGGGAACAGTCAGTTCCTGCTATAAATGATCACGGTGCAGGCATGTGGGAGGTAGAGTGATCAATGGTTGTGAGTGTGCGATGTTCGTCAAGCCACAAGAAGGTTCGGTGAAACGGATGACATCAATAGACGGTATTAATATAGGTGCGATGTTAACAAACTTTCGACAGCAATGAAAGAAATACCAGGATGCAACGGCAATGTGTCCGCAATAGTCGTGAATCGTTCAGAGGAGGTCATTAAGCGAGAGAGACAGGACGGTGAATTGGGCGTTACTTGTGTGCTCGCCGTATAATGGACGCGAGTATCAGTGTACCGACAGCTGCAACACCACCAGCTATTGCCATTCCAATGTATCCTTCTGTAGGGTGAAGACGCACTTAGGCGCAAGGATGCAGTCATCATCGTGGCAACGCTTACCCTGCGTGACTTTCTTGTCGATCAGCGATGCTAAACTCTGTGCTTGTAGATTTGTTGGTTCTTTGTCCAATAGTAAGGCTAGATATGAAGAAATGTGACGTTATCCGTCCGGTAAAGTGACAACAGATACTGCTTACTATTGAATCTCCTCGCTTGCTCGTAGTTTGCGAGCTTATAGTGACCCAATGCCAAGTAGTAGAGACATTCTCTCCGCCTGGTTGGTTCATTCCGATAGAGCTCTGGGGACAAGATTGATAAGTACTGCAAACGATCAGAAGAAAGGTCCGGACATACCTCCCAATAGCCTCACGCCTTCTACTTGGTGATCTTTGACTGGACTCTTCACCAAACCCCACGCGTAGTTGAACGTTGTTTGAACTGTGACATGCGACTGTGCCAACTCCTTCTCGTATTGGATCTTTAGAACCTATGAGACCATACCATGCGTCAATATGCTGAGCGTAGAATTGAACGCCCAGAACCGACCTGCAGTTCGTCGTAGGTGAGGGATTCTTCTGCATCAGCAGCGTAAGGAAGTTCTGAGGGCATCCTGGAGGTAGAGGGATGAATGAAAGTGTGTGCGGCAAGGCCTGAGACTCGCAGCCGACTCCCTATTGCGTAGTAGTGGATGAAGCGCCCAGATCCAGCCACTATCATGGGCGCCTGTGGGTCATTCCGGTACACTCTCGTACTTTCTGATTGCTACATGGCACCTTCGACTCAAAAGCAGACAGAAGAGGAGCTTCCTCATCCGTACGATAACGTGAAGCCCCAGGATTACCGGTCCAAGTTTAAAGTATGATTCGTCTACAGATTGTATGTCTTGGAAAGCTAGCTAACCGCTCCGAACCGTGACGTGAAGGGTCGTCAAGACTCAGAATTTGTCGAGTGCGTACTCTACGCTATGTTTTGCACAGTTTTCGTCTCATTGTCGTCTTTTGCGACACAAGCCCTTGTGCAGCAGCCACAAAAGCGTCGATGGACTGTATGAACAAGAATGACTTCAACCGAGACAAATGCTTGGACTACTTCCAAGCGTATAGGGATTGCAAGAAAACTTGGGTATGTGTACAGCTTCGCGATCGTTACTAGTTGGTTTTGACTTCGAAATGTCCAACCAGATGGATCAGCGCAAAGCCGACCGTCGTGCAGGACGGCCCACACAATAGGGTGTTTCATGATGTAAAACACCCTATGTAATAGTCACTTTACTCCGTTTCCGACATATAAAATATCATTACGACAAATGAATTAACGAGTTTGAACAGTACTAGGTTCCGGAATAGGCTGATACGATATACTTTACGACTAGATCCTCAACATGTGGTACTCATATTTCATAAGCGAGCCTACACCTCGCCCTTCGAAGACTTCCAACTTCCTGGTGTGAATCCTCGCTTTGGACCCAGCGCAACGTCCAATACCTTCATCATCTCCACCACCTTCTCGTCTTCCCATTTTTTTCCGACGACTTGTACACCAACGGGCAACCCTGCCATTTTCTTCGCATCATAAAATGGAGACTTGCCATTGTACAGAAGACCTTCCAGGAGATGCGAGCCGTGTCCGGATCCGAGGGACGGGTCCGTCCATTCCGTTGTCACTGCATCAAAGTCCGGATCGACGCGAGTGACGGGGACGGTACCCACGGGACTTTCAACGACGTTGTAGAGGATTGTCGCACATGATAGGAATGCGAGGTAGGTTACAGCGCTGTAAAATTTATTGAGCAAAAATGTACGGTAGGAAGTATGCAAAGACTGACCCGTGTGGCAGAGCAGGCAATGCGGTAACCGGACAAATGATCCCATCCAATTCATGTTGTTCCCAGACCTGCCAGGAGAAGACTGTCAAATCACCTCGTTTGCAGGTACAGATCTGGAAGCGCATACCTGCTGGTAGAACAATTCGGCGTACTTCTCCTTCTCAGTGGTCACCTTGAAGAATTCATTCACCGACCGCTTCCTTTGGGAATTCACAACACCAGCCACGATCGGGTCGTTCAACAGACCCCCTGCTACCCATCCTAGGAGGTACCTTACCCAACCTGAAAAGACGGGTGAGCATCTATAGTCCAGTCTGGCACTCGTGACTTACCCCAGAGGTTAGGCACAGTCAGCGTCGGTAGTAGCTCTGGTTGCTAAACGCGACCATAATCAGCAACAGTAAAACAGGGCTCTGCGAACGAGGCTTACTGTCGGATCGCGACCGAGTCCGGAAGTGAGTGTCTTGTGGCCATCAGCTCCACAGGAAGCCAAGAAAATCTCCATAGGGAGTGCGGCTAAATTCCGCCGTTAGCGTCACATATAAAAATACGGAGGTCGTGCTCACGGTCTGGAACTGTAATTTCAACACATTCGTGTCCTGCTTCGCGCAACGCCTCGACGGACTCCAGAACTGCGCGTTGGCACGCCGGAGATGCTTTGATGAAGTTGTCTAGAGCCAATCCAAGTGAGCACATTTTCTTCTTTCGTGGATAGCGGCTTACCTGATGTATAGTAGCCAAATTTAAGCTTGGCGGGCATTTCAATTTGTCTGTACGGGATCGGTGCTGGATGGTACCCGCTACCAGATTTCCCAACTACCAGCCGAGCCGCAAGCTCGATATCCTCAACAGACCTGCGATAACGTTCAGGATATACCACCTTACCCAGGCCTCAAACTACTCACCGAGCCAATGGACCCGTCACGGCCTGGATCGTTTCGAATCCTGGCAAAGTACCTGAGGGTTTATCATGAACACGACGATCCAATCTTGTTTCACAAACAACTCACTGCGCGCTCCTACTGCACTGGCCCGGCCGAAGCTGAACTTTAAACCATATAGGCCACAGTATGAAGTCGGGATTCGGATGCTGCCACCGATGTCGGTCCCCCATCCCAAGGCAGCACCATCCATCCGCAGGAGAGCCGACTCGCCCCCGGACGAGCCACCGCTGGTATGGTTTGGGCTGAATGGATTCAGTGTCCGTCCCCATATCGGGTTGATACACTCGAAGAACATCATCGTCTGCGGTATGTTGGTCTTTACGAACAAGATGCCACCAGCGTTTCTAATCAGAGCGACAATCTAACAGCACGGATCAACCTTGGCAAGAAAAACTGCGGTTGATTGAACTTACCTCTGCGTCTTTCTCTACCGGCATGTTTGCACGGGATGTCATACCCATTGTGGTATCATGGCCTGCTATATCATCTGTCGTATGGTTGTGTCAGTGGAAAGCGGCCCGTATGTTGCTAGAAGACAGGTTCGTACAGTTGTCTTTGAAACTAACGGGTACTAAACAATCAAGATCAGGACAGGTTTACAGACACCGAGAGGAATGATACTTTATTCACCTCCATGAAGTGGTCCCTTCACTTTCCCGGTGACTGCGAACTCTTTGTCAAGTCTCTGAGCGTCACGCCGAGCCTCCTCGAAGAAAACTGCCAAACGGTCAGAAGGCGAGAAGTCGAGTTGCAGAAGACTCACCTTCTGTGAGGCAATTTGTTGCTGTGTGAGCTTCAGTCGCACGTGCAATATATGCCTCCAAGACCTCTGAGGCCGTCCACTGGCCACTGGAGATGCGATCGACGATGGTCGAAGCTGAAGAAGAATGTCGATCAGTACCACACTTCCTGTCCCTCACAGGATAGCTATATATATCTGAAGAATTTACCGGAAACTGCGAGGTAAACAGAATCCGTGGTGCTCTGGGCAGACGACGTCGACGACTTTTCGAGCGCCTTGGTCCGTTCTGCTTGCTTGCTCTCGGCGATCGTCTTGTACGACGAGGTAGAGAATGGCCACATGGTGGTGGGGTGACTTGGGACTAGGATGGGGAATGGGAAGACCGAATACCAGCAGTGCTTAAGTAGCAAACGACACGACAGTCGCCGTTGTACAGATTTTACTTTAGATCGGACTGTAAGTAAGCCTCTCAGGGGAACGGCAGAATTCTGGGTGATCGTACCTTCGAGCTCACCTTGAACTAGTGCCCCCGTAAGGTTGCAGTAATGTTTTGGTGTGACCCTGCTGAACGCCCAGGGTAATGATGGGATGCCCGTTTCGCCCGGAAACCTGCCAATTGGCGACATGGCGAGATAACATGACGTATCCAGAATAGTTCGGCACTGTATATGTATAATGTCATGGAGTTGTTGTGGCGCTATAGAATGGGTACCGCGGTGTTAGATAGACTGGGGCGGAGGTCGAGCTTCCTCTTGGTAAATTGCAACACAGTGATGTCCGGTGAACAGACGAGAGTGTACCCAATCGCCATACGTCGATGGCCGGATCGGATACATACCAAATAGTATACATTCCCTTGTTATGGAACAGGTATGCTGTAATTCAAAGGGAATCATAGTAGCTCAGAAACTAGCCCAGATTGGATGAAGCGCATGCATGACTTTGCGGGCAAGAACTGCACGCGAAGGCATGTGAACGGAGGTGCTGGCAAAGGAAGTCCAAAGCATGATTGTGGCAATGCTCCGCTGAACGCGTTCGGGTCTTCGCGGCTTCCCTATGGGTCGATAGACGACTATCAGGCACTCGCAAGAACAAAAAGGTGTTTGTACTGCCACGCCGCGAGATACATGCAGCTCGCGTGCGTACCCCGTGGAGAAGATGCGGAAAAGGCGTACATCGAGACCGGAGTTTCACATACCTGCCATGCCACAGCTGTAACGTTGTGCGCCACATTGAACAACAGCGGTAGAAGCCCATACCAATTCGGTAACATTTACGAGCACAATACACTTGGGAGCAAACACGACACAGAGGCGCGGCGTAGACAATAGACAACGTGCTTTATACAGCGGATAAAGAGACCTGGCGCAACCGGACTCAGTCCTGAGGAAGAGGAGGAGGGGCTTCCGGTTGAGGCGCGAAGATTATGTTGAGCGGCGGCGTCGTCTGGCTGTCGTCAGTGAGAAGCGTCGCGATAATGCTTCTTCCGGCAAAGCTCCTGCCAGCCAACGCGTTGAGGGCAGCCTTCGCTCCGCCCGCATCACGATATTTCACATACACCCTTCCGACGCCAGCGGCTTCGTCAGCTCGTTGAGCGTTGAGTGCGCTTTCAGCAGCATTGTCTCCCCACTTCGCCTTGTCCTTCTTGATGGGACGCGGGATGCGTAGATCGTCTACTGACCCATAATTACCGCACTCCTCCTTGATGTCTTCGTAGATATCCGCGTACTCTTGGTCGTCGACCAGATCTTCCGTCACCACCATGTTTAACATCAGCAGAATGCGCGCGTCTTCGCTATGGTCTTCTCCCGCAGGAAGGATAGGCTGAGGAATCTCAACATATTCTGCCATACCAGGAATGGGTGGTTGACCAGGCTTAGCGCCTACAGAGGCTCGCTGTACCACAAGGTATTTATCGCCCAGCTCCATGCCACTCAGGGATTGTATAGCCACATCGGTGACGCTTGCATCAACGTATTCGAAGAACGCAAAACCCTGAAGCACCGGAATCGGATCAGACCTGAAGCACCAATCGACATGACCTGGAAACTCACCTTTGAGGGCCCGTTGCCGTTCTCCCTGACAAGATTGAAAGCTTTGAGATCGCCGAAGCTCTTCAGCAGTTCCATTACCTGCTCTTCGTTCAGATAGGTCGGCAGACCGCCAACAAAGACCTTGTTGATAGAATCGGGAACGTTGGTGGAGACAACGCCGGGGACATGCGGCATGGAACCCATCGACTCGGGTCCGCCGTAGTCCTTCGGTCTCCTGATCTTCAGTGGTCCGTTGATAAAGATTATGCCGTCGAATGCCATCGCCGCGGTGGCGTCTTCAGCACTGCGGAACTGGTGGCGACCGAGTTAGCCGCGATGACAGCATGTAAGAGAGAAACCATAATTACCTCCACGAACGCGTAGTTCTTTTCGTAGTTACACTGCACCGCCAATACTGGATTTCCGGGAGCGCCTGTGCCAATATCCATCTCCTTCATCTTGGCATTGAAGAAATCTGCCAGATTCTGTTCGTTGATATCGGGCGTTATGCTGCCAATGTATAACCGGCGAGACTGTCTGGACAAATTGGGGTTGCCACCGATACCCATGCCAAAACTTTGCACCGGCATCGGCGGAGGGAGGCCGGGAATGGCAAGAATCGGAGGTATCTGGGTCCGGTTAGCACCAGGAAGATTGAACAGCCCTACAAAAACTGGTGTCAGTAAAAACAGGAATAACGCGATAATCGTAACGTACCGGTCTGCTTGGCTTGCATGGCAGTGTACTGCTCATACCCAGGCGCATGCACGTCCCATCCACTGGCCTTTCGCTTCCTTTGAGATAGAGGCACAGCATCGGTAGGCGTAGGCGACCTTCTTTCAGGTGTACCGAGTCCATCACGCTGCTTGCCTCGTCCACGACCACCGTCTTCCTCACGAGGAGGTCGTCCGCGGAACCCCCCTGCATCTTCTTCACGACGGGGCCCGTCGCGTCTCCGGTCATCGTCACGTCGCGGACGTCTATGGTCATCGAAATCCCCACGTCCTCCCCGGCCGCTGTACCTGTCTCTCTCCCTGTCCCGACCGTCTCTCTCACCACCACCACCACCACCGCCGCCACCACCACCATGGCGCCTCTCATGACGATGGTCCCGGTCTCCTCCTCTGTCTGCGTGTCTGCCACCATAGTCGCGGTCGCGGTCACGACCGTAGTCCCTGTCACGATCATCGTGTCTGGAGGACCTGTGTCTCTCTCCGTGACGCTCTGCTAGAAAGGGAGGAAAAGTAGAAGGTAAGCGCACAGTGCGGACTTCGTGTGGGATCTGTCAGTAGGAGGGCTACGCTATCGGTTTCTCGACCATGAGGCGGCGACGACGCGAGGAAGTGGCTAGCTAGCTGGATAAAGAGAGGAGTTGGAAAATAAGACATGGTGCGATGGGGAGAAAAAGCACCATGAGCTTTACATTCCAAACCGAATGTAATGGATGCTAGAAATCGTCGTCACTCCTTTCCCTGCCTCCAAACAGGGTAAAAACCTACAGAGAATGGAAGGAACGTGCCACTCACTGGGGTCATCCATTTTTGAAAGTCGAAGGGAATAAAGAGGGACGTGCAGTGAACAGCTACAGCGAGATGAACGCGTTGTGGCGAGTGGTGAATGAGAGAATGCAAGTGGTCTTATTTTCTGGTTATTGGGGTAACCGTGGGAGGTTCCCACGCTTACAATCGAGTAAATAAACATGTGTTTGCCTGGCTACGGGCGCTCCGTCACAAGTGCTCATGCACGTCTTCCTTTCTAAATTCCATAGTACGATCGCCACTGTGTAACGCAGCACGGGCATCTATTCAGTAAGTTTGTATATTTCTTGTCTTTGAAAGAGAATTGACTAAAATGCAATCCAGTTTACATGCTTGAACTGCTACAAACGATATTCTTTACCCTCCTTAGGTTCGATCCCGATGATGGTGAAGGGCCGGACTTGCCTCCGGGCTCACCTCCAACTCGTGAGTAGTTCGTGCAACAGCGCCACAGCTTGTTCTTGACCAATATGTGTCTAGGCAAATTCGAAGGGCCGTGGTTCACGACGCAGTTGACGTTGTCTGCCGCCATTGGCTTCACATCGTTTCTCATATTCTCATATAGTCGGACAAGGTGGCCACTGGTGTTTGCTCCTCGGACAGTGCTGAAAGGTGCGTCCTACTTTTGCTCATGTTTCAGTTCCTATGCCTGACTTGCTTTCACCAGCGTTCTCCCCATCCGAAGCCCATGTTCACGCGGATTTCCTTGGTTGGGTACTTCCTACGATACGTATCTCGGAATTAGCAGTGCTGCAGATTGTAGGATTGGATGCTGCGGTGGTGAGTTCGGAAAATGTACTGGATTGTACGAGTATTGACCGTGTTACCTCCAGTTGCTAAGCTTCTTCAAGATGTCATTTCAGCTCTTCTCTGTTTGCTCTTTGCTTGCGATGGTCATACTTATGCCGCTGAACTTGAAGGTCAGTCTCAATAATATAAATCATACTGCAAAGCTGACGGGTATTGCAGAATAATATTGACATTGGTGACGGGCGTAACGATAATCCTCAGGACGACAGTGACTGGCCTGCCTTCGCGGTCCCAGACGTTCCGCCATCTTCTGGACGAGACTGGCTTGACATGATCAACGATGCTACTTCCTATCTGTCCGTTCACCTGCTCTTCACCTATCTATTCACCATTCTTTCACTCTACTTCATCTATCGGAATTATGGGCGCTTCATCCGCGCCAGACAGCTATTCTCTCTGGAATTCGTTCACTCGATCCCTGCACGCACGGTGATGGTACAGCAGCTACCGCCTCACCTGCAAGGCGAGAAAGCGCTCGCGGAGTACTTTGAAACCATGGGTCTGAGCGTTGAGAGTGTCAATATCTGCAGGGAAGTGGGCTCCCTGAAGAAACTTCTCGATCGGCGGACGGAGGCGCTTTTGAAGCTAGAGTCTGCGTGGGTTCAATATCTAGGCAACCCTGCTGTTGTTGAAACTCCTCGGACGGCCGACCAGGATGTGATGCCACTTGTTGATGTTGACGAACCTGACTTGGAAGACCAGCGGAAGAAGTTCGTCGTACCTAACAGGAAACGACCCACTCTCCGCCCAGGGTGGTTCAAGCCACAAGTGGATGCCCTTGAATATCTCGAGGAAGAGTTCAAGAAAGCGGATGAGATGGTACTCAAACGGCGGAGAGTAGGCAAATTCAAGGCTACGCATACGGCTTTCGTCACGTTCGAGAAGATGTCAAGCGCAGTGCGTGCACCGTCGTGTCTGACCTGCATAATTATTGACCGTCGCTTCATTTGCAGCAAATTGCTGTCCAAACAGTACACGCGACTGGGCCGGCTAGTTGCATTACACATGCAGCACCTGAAGCTCGCGACATCTTATGGTCTGCGATGGGTCGCTCCGTCGGGTCCGCTTACGCTCGCGAATTTCTGGTATTCGCCGCCATGTGCCTTCTGTTCTTCTTCTGGCTCTTCCCGGTGTCTGCACTGGCCAGTTTGCTCAGCTATCAAGAAATCAAAAAGGTCATGCCGTGGCTTTGGGAACTGATCGACTCCAATGAGCAAATTCGGGCAATCGTTCAGAATGCACTGCCCTCAATATCGCTGATCACTTTGAATGCCCTCCTTCCGTTCTTACTGGAGGCTCTGACATATATCCAGGGGTATCCTGCCAGAAGCTGGGTTGAGTATTCTCTTCTCAAAAAGTGAGGATCACGTCACATCTTCTGATCTATACGCTGACATGATTTCTAGATACTTCCTATTCCTATTGGTGAACGTAGTATTCATCTTCTTGCTTGCCAGCACCTACTGGCAACTCGTGCGTGATTTGGCCAATTCGCCTGCCAAAATCCCGGAGAAGCTGGCTCAACAACTGCAGAAAGGAAGAGCGAGGTCAGTCATCAATTCACGCATGCTCATCATTGGTCTCACATCGTGGCGCGAAGACACTTCTTCCTGTCATATGTGATTCTTCAAGGTGAGACTGCGTCTAGTCTTTTCTATCATTGTGACCGGTAAATTGACCATACCCAGGTATCGGCATCATGCCTCTTCAGCTCCTTAATCTCGGTGTTCTCCTTCCTCGCATGTTTTATCGTGTCTTCATTACACGCACTCCTAGAGGTCAGAATCGTTGTCTGTGATCAATCTCTTCGGATGTTCTGAACGCTCGATAGATTTTGCTGAGCTAAACGCTCCCCCGATGATCAATTACGGAGTCGTGTACCCCCAAGCCATTCTCATCTTCGTTATCACCCTCCTTTACAGCGTTATTCAGCCGCTCATTCTTGTCTTCGGTGCCGTATACTTCGGCATTGCGTACGTTGTGTACAAGTACAAGTTGCTCTTCGGTAAGTCAGCTATTCCCATAGACTCTCAATGCGCTGTCTGACTTCAAAACGTGCAGTGTTCTACAAACCATACGAGTCCCGAGGTCAAGCATGGCCTATTACATTCACGCGACTGATCTGGGGTGTTATCATCTTCCTCGTCTTCATGATCGGTATCTTTATCCTCAAGAAAGCATTCATCATGTCCTCAATCCTTGCGCCCTTATTAATTGGGACTGTCCTCTGGTCCTGGCACATGGACAAACAATTCCGACCTCTGAGCAAGTATGTGAGCTTGAGCTCAGTGTCGGAGGTCCAACGGGGCGAGGACACCGCGGACGTCGTAAGACTGAGGGTTGGCCATCCGGTGACTTGGTCCCAGAGGTATGTGGTTTCGATCCATGCCGTCGTTGTCATTAGTGAAATCTCATACTTTTTGCTTTGATAGCAATCTAAACAGAAGGCGCTATGCCCAGAACGACGAGACGCTGTACGTTGCTCCTGAAGATGACCGAACGGACTATGTACGTCTGATTCGATGCCGTTAGGATTTCATCAACTGATGCTTACTTATTAAGTCTCAACCACCCATGGCCAATTGGTACAGTGGCGTGCTCAAGTACGTTGTATTCAAAAGAGTTACGGAAATACGCAGTCTAACCTTCGCTGTCCAGCACTGGCAAACGCCGTTACGGCCACCCAGCCCTGAACGGAGTCTTACCTCAACCATGGCTCCCTTTGAAGAAAGGGCAAAGCATCACAAACGGCGGCCACCCCGATATCGCTGGGATAGCCCGTGACACTAAACCCGTTGTGTTAACTCTGCGGAAACGGTATAGCATCGCACGTCCGCCACCTGTAGGGTCTCCCCCCGAGATCCAGGCATCCATCCGACGCTCAGTAGATGGCCCCGCAGACCTCCTCGACCGCGAGCCATCCCCCAGCCAGAATCCATGGGAAGACGATGGGTCAGGGTCGGGTCCCTCACGAGAGCGACCAAGAGCGAGTTCACACGCGCGACATCTCTCGCACCGACTGAGCTTCGACGATGCGTCTGGGGTGATTATGCTGCCGGACGAGGAGGACTGGATGGAGGAGAGCGATTCGGACGAGGATTATGGTGCCGTTGCGGCGCAGAAGCAGAATTTGAATCGGTCTGTGGAGAGTATTGGGACGGATTTGCAGCAGACGTGGAGTGCGGAGGCGGGGCAGCCGCCACAGTCTCCGTCGAAGAGGTACTCTACGTATTACCATCATCCGGAGAGGAGGAAGCCGAGGCCGTGAATTTGAATGGGGACGATGCGCTTATGTGTGACACCACTGTTTCGATTTCTTACATCGACTGCATACCCCCTTCGCTTTCTTCTTGTGCCAGTTCGATATCGACAATGTGTTGGAGTTGCCGGAGGATGGATGTCATTTTTCACTTTGCCTCTTCGTACACTTTATAGACATCCTGTTTACCCACTTTCCTATCGTACACATAGCACTGTGCCCATCCTTACTGACAACCTGACCGGTATATTATCCTCGAAGACATGACCACCACCATTCGTAGACTGCATATGCCTCCGGCTCCGGGTACATCGTATCGATCGTGATCGAGAGGAACATAGATAAGATCGATGTTTTCATCTTGAGGCCGTTCTCTTCTCTCAGACTCCGAGTCCGAGTCCCATATGGCCATCTCTCCATCAATGTTTGCTCAAAATTCTTCAGCTACTTTTGCTTCT
The DNA here is from genome assembly GCA_004802725.1 of Antrodiella citrinella. Taxonomy (NCBI): domain Eukaryota; kingdom Fungi; phylum Basidiomycota; class Agaricomycetes; order Polyporales; family Steccherinaceae; genus Antrodiella; species Antrodiella citrinella. The sequence continues at coordinate 17,933 of SGPM01000249.1, forward strand.
CTCTTTTTCCTTGCTCCTGCTCCTTTTCTCCCCCTCCTCCGAGCATCGAGGTTCACATCTCAGACACCTAAGCACTAGCCGTGACGCCGAGCTGTCCAGCAGGGTTAAGCTTCTATCACACACCCCACCTCCACAGGAACGGAGGACGATAGGAAACGATAGTAAAGACCTCAAGAGCTCACGGAAACGGACGACCACGAAGACGAACGCATCCCTCTTCTGATCATGTCCTCCACACACCCTGCCGACATTGAAGGCATGCCCTCCTCGCCCGACCTCCGAAAATCCAGCACCTCGCCTCAGTTCGACTCCAAGTCCAAATCCTCGTACATCGATGACGCACCCGAACTTCTCGACGCCTCCACCGCGGCCCAGCGTCCGCCGATCGACTACTCGAGCGCAGGTGCGCTCGTGCGGAGTGCGTGGCGGCGGTTCGCGAGCCTGTGGACGAAAAGGTTCGTGCTGAGCCTGATCGCGGGGCAGGTCGTGTCGCTGTGCATTACGTGCACGAATGTGACGACGACGGAGCTGGTGAATCGCGGGTGGGCTCTGCCGACGACGCAGACGTTTTTCTTGTGAGTTTCAAGTTGGTTTTTCTATAAGCTTGGACGAGTCTGAGTGTAATAATGGGTGTGTAGGTATTTCTCGTTGTTTGTGATCTATACGCCATACACGATATACCAATGTACGTTTTTATTCCTTGGCTACTCGACGAACGGAAACTCACATCGGACACGCCTACAGACGGGTTCAAAGGATGGGGGAAGATGATCCTCCGAGACGGCTGGAAATGTCAGTTAACCGCTCCCGGTTGCAACCCCCCACACCCACACTGACTTCTCGTGGAACTAGATTTCTTCCTGGCAGCCTGCGACGTCGAAGGGAACTTCCTCGTCGTCAAAGCGTACGACTACACGACCCTGCTCTCGTGCATGCTCCTCGACGCGTGGGCCATCCCCGTGTGCCTGTTCTTCTGCTGGGTGTATATGCGCCCGCAGTACAGGTGGACGCAGATCCTCGTGAGTCCCCCTTTCCTTCGTATTAGGGTGGTTCGCTGATCTGGTTTTAATGTGTTGCGTTAGGGCATCGTGGTGTGCGTAGCGGGCCTGGGGATGCTCGTCGCGTCGGACGAGATCACGGACAAGGACTGGCCTGCGCTGAGCCGCGGCAAGGGCGACGCCTTCATGATCGCCGGAGCCACGCTCTACGGATTCAGTCAGTCTTCCTATCCTACCCTGCTTCTCGACATACCGTAAACTAAACCTGTTATGGTGATTTTAGCGAATGCGACGGAAGAGTTCTTCGTGCGTAAGAGGCCGTTATACGAGGTCGTAGGTCAGCTCGGGATGTGGGGTACGCTTATCAACGGGATCCAAGCTGCAGGGCTCGAACATAACCTCATGAAGACCGCTACCTGGAATGGCGCCACGAGTTAGTCCGTTCCTGATTATTTTCATTCTCCTCCCTACCAAGAAGGAGGACAGAATGCTGACACGAGATCGCTCTAGTCGGGATCCTGGTCGCATACACCGCGGCGATGTTCATCCTGTACACCGTCGCGCCGATCCTGTACCGCATGGCCTCGTCGGCGTACTACAACCTCAGCTTGCTGTCAAGTGATTTCTACGGCCTGTTGTTCGGGCTATTCCTCTACGTGAGTCTCACTCCTCTTCTCCTCTTGAGAGCCGCACGCTAATGCGTTTGGGTTTGGGCAGCATTACCACGTGTACTGGCTGTACTTCATCGCGTTCTTCATCGTCATCGTTGGGCTGGTCATCTACTTCTGGGCCGCCACGCGTGAGTCAAAGTCCTACCTCTCTTTGGGTTTCTTATTCGACGATCTCTGATCATGTGCCGTATCTTTTCGTAGCGGAGGAGCAGGGCAAGCTGGACCCGCGTGCACCGGAGTACGTCGAGCGGCGGCGGGACGATGGGAACAACCGGGTTGCCGGACAGGTGTAGAGTTTCGCTGGATTATGATTTTTGGATTGCGGTTTCTTTACCTCGCGGATTTGTGGGAGGGATTGATTGGCCTATGGGTTGGATATGCAGAATGTCGGTTTTTTGGTTGCACACACGAGTAATGACCATGATATGATTCACGACTGTGAACGATTACTTTGCTATGCGAGAGACAACATGATGTGTGAGCGATTAATTTCTAAACCTTCGTACTGGGTATGTCAAAGACAAGAAGAGGTCAGGAGAACAACGGAATGAAGAGTAGATACAGCATAGATTACAAGATTACTGGTACAGAGATGGGGTCCAAGACGAGGAAATAAACGAATGTGTAGAGGGCGCATACAGCGCCACCCAATAAAGTAGATATCCGCCAACCAAAAAACCACAGGAGTAGGTATCTCATACGCTACGCCGTGGGGAACCCGGAGACGGTGGGGGCATGTGCATCTGCGCCGCCTCCGCCTGCTGCTTCTTCCACTCCTCGAGCTGCTTGATCTGCTCCTCGCGCCACGCCTGCCACTCTCCAATTTGCCGTTCACGGTTCGAGCGGTGTTCCGCGAGTTTCTGTGCATGCGCATAAATTCAAATCGGGTTGAGATCAAGGTGACGATAAGAAGGGGAAGGGACTGACGGCTTTGAGAGACTCGACGGCGGACATGACTGTGTCAAGAGTCGACTCCGAGAAGTCGACAAACTGCAAAAAAAAACTGTTGGTTCAAGCGATCTTCATTCGTGATGGTGAAAAGGGAGGGGGACGTACGGTATCGGCTGCCTGCCTCTTCTGCTGTTTCTCCTCTGCCCACCGTCTTTGCGCCTCCTCGTCCCACCCATGATCCACCGGAGGCGTCGGCGTTGGCGGGGCGGGGGGACTGCCCCAGCCCCTCCGCCATTCTCGACTCGGGCTCGCCGCTACTTTCTCTCCCTCGGGATTTGGTTGGTACGGTTTCGTGCTATGCTGCTGCGGAGGAGGGATATACTGGGGCTGCTGCGAGTAGGATTCGGCGGGGAGGTCTGGTCTGGAACACCCGACGCGGTGGTTCCAGTGGTTCTTGCAGTGCTTCAGGTACCATGTTGCGGAGAATGCGCCGATCATGAACCAGACGAAGCGTGAGGGACCTCTGTGATGCCAGTTATGCCAGTGGGACATGGTGGATGTGGATGTGGAGGAACGAGGAAAGCGGAGGGGGATGGTTGATATAGAGAAAAGCGGCCGAGAGTGTTCGTCATGGTCTCTGCGGATGGATGAAATTTAAAGATGTGTGCTGCGTGGTAGGGAAACACTGGCGGCGATCCGGCTTCACTGCCGGTCGTGTGCGCGTCCGTCACATGGCACGTGAACCGTGACCTCCTCGCCAGGTCCCGCCCTCGCTACCCGCCCTCGCTGCTACCATGTCACAAAAACGTATTCGCAACCAGATCCTCTATACTCACCTCCAGCACCTCGCTCTCCGTTCATCGGCAGGTCTCTCCACTGTGCCGCTGCGACTGCGTCTTCTGAGCTCCCAATCCTAACTACGCCGTTGCAGAATCTTGCCGATGGACTCACGTACCACGCCGTCACCGCCACACACAATCCAGATAACACTGGACTTACGGGAGGCTTGACTGCCGAGGATCTTATGCGTGTTGCGTATACCCCGCTCAAGGTACATCCATATTCCGATCAGCCGGCCCAGAAGGCGTATGTGCTCACGAAAGCACGCGTAGCTTGATGTTCGTGTACAAACGCAGCTCCGAGATGCTCTCCTCAAGTTCTTGTTGTCGCTGTATCACTTTTGGATCGCGGGCGAAGGCAAGGACACGTCCTCCGTTTGCCGACGACTGACGCGAGGTGCAGTATAGATGTAGGCGACCAACACCAGCGTGTGGAACGCGCTATGCGTCTTCCAGATGACATCAGAGCGCGCCGAAAGCGACATGAGACACTCAGGGAGGAAAAGACTGTCCTGAGAGGGACGATTGGCGGACTTGTGAAAGAGATCAACGAGGTGCGTTCACCCTTACAGCCGTCCACAAATTCTAGGCGTGTCCGAATATAACGGTGCAACTGTCGGTGGAATCAAGACACCATTGACAATGTTGCGCGGCACAGGCATCTCTCTCATAACCCATAACTCTCCGTGGAGAGAAGACACTCGGGGTCACGAGAGAGTGGGATGAGAGAGAGACGCTGTACCTCGAACTCGACCCTTCTGGGAACACGTCGTGCGACTGGTGTATGAAAGCACCATCATGAGCCCGGAAATGCCTCTGAAAGTCAAATTGACGTCGGTTGGCGTGCAGCTGCGCAGCTATTCCACTGCTTTCGGTCGCCACTGACGGGTCTCTCATGGCCCATGCCTCCGCCCAAAGTTCGGCTCAAATGTATGGGTTATGAGAGAACCGTGAATCTAATTTTCTATGGGTTATGAGGGAGATGTCTATATTTTGGTCACCATCTCTCACAGATGGTGCTAATCCTTGCCCAGTATAACTGAACGGCTCAGATCTCAGCGCCGACTACTACCAAGTTATTCGGACACGCCTACAATTTTGCGAATGACTCAATCACGCTATCCTCTTTTCTCCGTACTGACCCACCGCGTAGATCCACCCAAGACTCGAACGAACCCTCCTGGACGCCCTCACTCGCTTCCCGCCTTCGATACACACCGAACGCACCCTCCGCTCCGAAGTCCTCGCCACCACCATCGAGACGTGCCTCCTGAAACTCTCGCTCATGCGCTACAGAGCGTACACCGCGCTCTACCACTTCTCCTTCCCGTCCGCCTCTTCTTCCTCATCCCTCATCCCCACCCCCACTTCCGCTCACCCAAGTTCAAGCTCAAGTTCGAACTCAATGCCGCAGGCGTTGTCAGAAACCCATGCCCTCCTCCTCGCTAAGCAACACGCACAAGCGACCGAAGAAGAGGCCCTCGACGCGCAACTGCGCGCGTACGAAGACGTGATGGTGTTAGTAGGGAGCGGGTTCAGGCAGGTCGTGGAGGATATGGCGCGTGTGCAGCGGGAAGTGGAGGAGTGTAGGCGGGATCTGAGGCGGTTGGGGTGGTCGGGGGATTGACTCGCGTGAAACACAACGTGTTTGAAAGCAGCGTGTGCATTGTGCATTGTGGTACTTGTGGCATACAAGTGTAGGTATATTCTCTCCTTCTGAGATAAACTTCTATATTTCAAGGGCTCAGATACCCCATGTGCTCTTCCCTTCACATCAAGGCAAGGCAGCTTCGTCCCAGTTCAACACAAACTTCGTCAGGAAATTGACGTTCTCCACCAACGCCTCTGCCCTCACAGCCTCGTTCACTGTATGCACGCCATTGTAGTGATCCATGCTCCCAAGATGGGTGTATCGGAAGATATGACGCGTGAGGTTCCAGTACGACCGCGTATCCGTGTTACCTATACAGCAGAATCAGCCTTCCTCATCCCCCTTCAAACACAACCGCGAAGACTACGCACCTAAAGCTAACATCGGGCTCACGACGACCTGCTTCCCGCTATGCCTCGACTCGCCCAAGCTCGCTTTGATAGTCCCCATGAGGAGCTTCCACGGCTCCGCGTCGAGCGGCGTCGGCGGGGCAGGGCTCAGAGCGTTCCCGAACGCGTCGGAGAGTACAAGGGACCCAGATGAAGAGGAGGCAGAGGTGATGGGGGTATTGAAGGCGGTGAGCGTGAGGTTGTATTTCGCGGCGAAGGGAGCAAGCACCGCTGTGATGCGTTCTTGCAATTCTAAGAGCGAGCTACCAACCGTCAGAGTGCGTATTAGCACATGCCAACTACGTGGGGTATGCTGAAGACCGACCTGTGCTCCGCGATCCGATGGTTCACAACCGCGCTCACGCTCTCCGGCAACGCGTTCACCTTCACGCCCCCCGACACAAGGTCCACCGCCTGCGTCGTGCTGATCATCGCCTTGTACGCCGGGCTCAGCTCCACGACCGCCTCCGCCAGCTTCGCGAGCGCGTCGTCGTCGGACACCGCGCGACGCGCAAGCTCACGCAGGGAGGAGGGGACGTTCGGTCCGTAGGCCGTCGCGCACTGAATCGTGCTGAAGGGCGTGCCGGAGCGCAGGAGGGTCGAGGGATGCGGATTGGACTCGAGCGCGACGATCAGGGCGGAGAGTATGCCTATAGCCTGATTAATGCACATATGTACACCACACGTCAATACACCCCAACGTCAATCCAATAAGAATGTGATCGACATACGGTATGCGCCGGCGGGACACTCGAATGCCCACCGGGCGTGTTCACCTCCACGCGCACGTCCAAGTACCCCTTCTCCGACGTCGACGGGGTGACGAAGATCATGTCCTCCCCGAACTTGTCGTCGAACCCACCTGGAGACATCAGACCTTGTTTAGACTTTACGGTTCATACGTCCGAAAGCTGGGTGAAGAGACTCACTGCCTTCATCGAGGATCGCGGCGAAGCTGTCGCGGCCGTAGGTACTTTCGAGGTAGGTGGCGATCTTCCCGGCGCCCTGAAGTGAAATGAGTAAGTACGCAGCGTTTTGTGAAGATCGTGGGTGTGGCATACCTCACGGCCAGATGACTCTTCATCTATGCCGAACGCCAGTACGAAGGTTCGCGTAGGCTGGAAGCCCTGGATCAACAAACCTTCCACCGCGGTCCTACAACGTGAATGAGAGCGTGAATACAAGGATCATTACGAACGGTTTGTAGGGACGTACAAGATGGAGATAACATCACCTTTATCATCGCACGACCCTCGTCCCCACAGCCAAGTACCATCGTAATACCCCGAGTACGGCGGGTGCTCCCAGTCGCCGAACGTAGCGGGCTCAACGGGTACAACATCTGCGATACGATGAGTTCTGACGCATACATCGTCCATGGCACCGAAAAGGGAGCCTAATGCGTACCTTGGTGTCCCATGAGGAGAACAGGCTGCAAGCTCGCGTCGGAACCTTGCCAGTGCATGACGAGGTTGTACGTGTTGACAGTCGTGATCTTCAGTGTCTTGTGACTGCGAAGGGGTCATCATTCAATTCTTGTTCAGTCTCTCCTCTCATAAGCAGACGATAGCAAGGGAAAGAACTCACATGGAGGGAAACTCCTGGCGTAAGAACTCATGCAGCACGCCGAATATCTCGTACCGAGCGTCCTCTCCGGGGACACCCATGACATCGTAGGATTCCGTGCTGCAGAAGCAGATGTCAATTCAACGATACAGAGGTGTGAGCAGGAGATACGTACGGGATCTGAACAGCACCAGACAACGCCTCAATCGTCTTATTCCTGATCCATTCTGCGTGGTATGGGCCCTCCAAGAACGCATTATGCTTCGTCGGGTTGCGGGGTTCGGACTGTGGGCAGACTTCCTGAGCTTGCACGTCGTCAACAAAGTTCACCGACTCGGATGTGAGGGGTTGTTGCAGAAGAACGGGATTGGCAGCGACGAAGGCTGCGAGCGCGACGACGACAGCAGAGACCTTCAAGTTCAACATCATGGTGGTGAACCGTAAAAGTGAAGGCACAACGACCTGCGAGGAAAGCTAATCTTATTGCCAGGACTTTATGTAACCGTAGGAACAATTCTTGTCTAAGTCCGAACATGGGTCGGAGGGAACCTCTCAAAGCGGTCTGCGGTAACGGCGCTCCGGATCCGTTGGACTCCGAGTCGTTCAAAGCAATTCGACGAAGTTGAGAAGTGGGAGTCTGTGAGAGACGTGTAGATCATGCTGGTCTAAGTACTTGTGAACAAGTAGGGTCTGCAGAAGAGCGTTGGGACGATGCTTGCGATACACCGATACTTATCAGTCGAAGAAGAAACTCCGTCCGACTTCACTCGGATAACGTCTAAGCAAGCTTGCGAAACCACCGCCAACGAACGTAACGGAGAGACCTGGAGAGACTTGAAATACGCGTCCCTCAAATGTCTGCTTCGTCCCAATTCAGGATGTACTTGATCATAAAGTGGACATTGTCGATCAAGGCTTCGGTGCGCAAGGCTACGAAAAGGAGCATGATGGTATGCAAGCCGTTGTATTGATCATCCTCCCCGACATGGGTGTAGCGAAAAATATGACGCGTCAAGTTCCAGTAGAACTGAGTGTCAGTTCCACGAGAGGCCGATCTGAGCCGTCCTTCTCAGTTGCTGACACCACGGGGGAAGGACTAGTCATAAGCCAGTGTTCGAGATGGACCTTGGGGCAAGGGTTCTACCCGCAAACCGATTCAGCAAACGTCTAGGTGTAGAAATTCCAGTCCACTCACGAAAAAGGGCATGCTCAAAGATCCGCATAACAGCTGTCCAAGTTGATCAGAAGAATGTTTGACACGAAGAGGACGTACTTACACGGAGGAAACCTGTCCTCAACTTCTCCTTTAATAGCTCTACCCACAAGAGTGAACATGAGCCCATAATCCGGCGGCGGGTTTTCAACTTTCAGACGATTCAATATTGTCTTCATCGCGTTCTCAGCGAACTCCTTGACGTACGCCTCGTCGCCTCCGAGTAGGTCCATGACTTTGCACTTTTTCCGAGGCCAGACGATGTTAGAGAATATGGTAAACTGCCGTACATCATACACATGCGTCCGGGGATCCTATGGATCAACATCAGTGTCCTGATACCAATGTTCAGGTAAAGACGAAGCACGTTTCCTGGAGGAGGCGCGGATGGTTTGTAGTCGGTCACGGAAGAACAGTCGGATATCACGATCGATGTTTTGTGCAGTGCAAATCGGTTTCATGCGCACTTCCGGCATGGTCCCCAGTACTTCCTCGATTTCCGGATTCCGACAGCTGGTGATTAGGACACGAACGAAGGGAGAAAGGTCGCGGAGGTGCTCCGCCAGAGTCTTCAGAAACAACTCTCGCCACGTCCGCGTAGACCCACATTCGTCTACACCATCAACGACGACGACGATTGGGCCCTCCAGACGTAGCGAGTCGGCCAGTGATACCAATGGCGATACTACAAGCTGCATGAACTGATTCTGCAAGGTCATGCCCATCACACCGGGATGCCTCTTGAATACGTCCGATATCTGCTTCGCAATCCGAGGATCAAATTCAGCTAGCTGAGCCGCGAGAGTGTGGATCGCGTTCGCAGGTGCACTTCTATCACGCGAGTCGCGATCAACGACCAGGAAAGCTCCGAGGCGGTGCTGGCCACGGAAGAGATTCGCTATCGTACTGGCCATACAGGTTTTGCCTGAGCCAGGAACGTCGTGCATCATTGGGAAATTCCACAGTGGTCACTGCTACAAAAACAGAGTTAGAGTCAGTGGCTGTTTCAGAGACATGTACCAAGCGGATAAGGTATGGTGGATGAATATAGCACATTCGAATATTTGCCTCAGTGCTCCAGAACGTTCGTGAGGCCAAGGAGAGAATACCCAAGCAGAGACTCGAAAGGAGCGGCCACACCAGCAGGGCACGGGAGATGCCGAAGGATGAAAAACGGAGTGCTGTGATTGGCTGGGGTTGTGTATGAGAGGACCCCCGCAGTGACGACCACTTTGGCAGTCCTCTTCTTCCACCGACAACATGCATCGCCCTCCGTCGCCCTGGTCCTCTCCGTGTTGCTGCACCATGCCACTCCAAGTCGCCGCCGTCGCCTCACCCGACTGCGACGAATGCGTCCTCGCCTGTGACGCCCCCCATTGCGACATCGAGCTCACCGAACACTGCACAGACCAGTGCGTCGTCGTCGCCTGCGACGATCCTCACCACGCCGTCCTGGATCCCGCATTAGATACTTCCTGTGAAGTGCCGTGTACAAATGAGAACTGCACCACCTTGGATGACTTCGTGCGTTCTTTTATCTCCCCGTCCATCTCTTTTCCTTATCATCTCCATCGCAGTTCCAGTGCTGCATGCCCCCGTACCAGCACAGACCGGCGTACGACGCCTCGCAAGCCCCGTACACCTGGGAGCAGGCCATCGACGCGCTCCTAGCAAGCGCGAACGAGCCAATGTACGCTCACCACCATGATCTCTTTCACGGCCACTTCGACCCATCCAGCCACAGCTCGTCGTCCTACACGCCCACGCCGGACGTCTACCCGTCGTCGCCCGTTTTTGACGCTGCGACCCCCGCCCACCAAAAGGCCTCCTCGACGCCGACCCTCAAGTGCATGTGGGGCGATTGCAATGTCGCTTTCTCGTCCATGTCAGATCTCGTGGGGCACGTGAATTTGCAGCATCTGCGCTTGCCCGCCACCGTCGTCCCGTCGCCCGTTCAACCGGGGCCGCAAAGTCTCCCAGACGCGCTTTCGTGTCTCTGGGCGGACTGTCAGCTCTACCCGACGCCCAACTCGGTGCCGGGGCCGTCAAACGTGAACCACAACGGCGTGCTCGCGAGCCACTTGCTGCAGGACCATCTCGGTCTGCCGACGGTGCCTGCTCCCCAGGTGTCCGTTCAACCCGCCGCTCCACTCGCTTCCGCTTCTTCGCCTACCACCGCTGGCCCGCCGACGCCAGGGCCCGAACACGACTGCACCGCTCCCAACGCGCATGCCTGTCGCTGGGACGCGTGCGGGCAGAGTTTCACCAGCTGCGATGCTCTCACCAAGCACATCACGAACACCCATGTCGGGAGCGGGAAGGCGCATTACGACTGCTTCTGGGGCGATTGTCAGCGGCACGGGTCGAACGGGTTCGCGAGCAAGCAGAAGATTTGCAGACATCTACAGGTTGGTACTTCAGTTCTCGCGGTGAAATTCATTACTGACACTCTTTGATACGCGTATTTAGAGTCATACGGGACATAGACCTTTCCAATGTCAAGTCTGCCAACAAAACTTTTCGGAATCTGCGACACTGGCCCAACACATGCGACGTCATACCCAAGAAAGTGTGTAGCATGGTTCAATTCATTTGTCTCTGTCACTCAAGTCTTCCGCGCAGAGCCATACGCCTGTGACTTCCCTGGGTGCGGGAAATCGTTTGCGATCACAGGCGCACTGACAATCCACAAACGCACGCATAACGGGCAGAAACCATTCAAATGCACATATTGCGATCGGTGAGCACCTCATCGCCGCTTCTGTCCGCCTGTTTCTCATAGTGTCCGATTTATAGCGCGTTTTCTGAATCGTCAAATCTCTCAAAACATGTACGCATCAGCAATATGTCGAAGAATCGATTTATCAGCTAATAATCATTCGTACTTCGCAGCTACGCACCCACACAGGCGCCAGACCATACCCTTGCACGTACCACGCATGTGCCAAGTCTTTCGCGAGGCCGGACCAGTTGGCGAGACATATGGCCGTACACAAGAAGAACGAAAGTCTGGTATCCGGAGGGAAAGTCCCTGCTGACGAGGTGTCGGGTAGTAGTGTGCTCGACACTGCCGCGGTGGAGTCGCTGAGTTCGGAGAACGAGCCGGCGGAGCGGTCGATGGAGGTGCAGCCTTGAAACTATCAGGCGTGGGGCCATGTTCGGTTTTGTTTGGAGGGTATCACGATGTGCGAGTAGTTGAATTTGCTGAAGAAGACAATACAAATATCGCAAATATTCTTTACAGCAGCATGTATACTTACTTCATGATGACCATATATGTGGCACACACCCATGGACCAGGTCATCTTCAACTTCGTGAGATCTTCTTCAGTCGCGATCACGTGCCGTGTCAGAGAGACGCGACGCGAAAGTCAGCCGCGACTCTCTCTTTCTTTCGCCGTTGTCTTCGACCGTCAGCCTCTTCACATTCCAAATCGTGTCTCCCAGTCTCGATCGCAATATTGACAAGCAGATGGGGTCTGGAACGCGAGCCAGCTTCTCAGAGTTTCCATTTTCAGGATGTCAGCCTCCGTCAGCCTCCAATGAGTGTATAAATTGACGCGTTTCCGTCAAATCCTTCCTTCATTCGCCTTCGTTTCGTACTCTCATCTTTCTCCTTCAGTTTCTACTCTGTCGCTCCTCAAGCATCCTCTCCTCTCTCCTCTGCTCTGCCCACCCCTCAAGCAACCGCATACCCCTCCTTACAGTCCCTAGCCCCGAGACGCAAGATCATGTATCCAGTCAAGAGGAGCACCTTCTCTGTCCTCGTGGGTGCCAGCCAGGTATGTCTTTACTCCTTGACGCGTATAGCTATCACTCACAGTCTCCTGCTAGCTCATCGTGGCACCTATCCGCATCGTACTCCCTCACCAGCATGTCCTCAGCCGCCCTCGTCTTCTTATCACCTATCCTCAACAACCCACCACCCCCGTTACCTCCTCAGCTCTGCCCAACCACAATGTTGTTCAAGTCACCAGAGGCTTCCAGGTCATCATCAACTCTCATCTGGTATGCTCTTGCCTTCGGTTTCGCTTGTTGCTTTCTGCTCACTCTCGCCTCGCTAGATGTCTGCGATCCAGCGCAAGACGGCACCTTTTTCTCCTCTTCTTTCTTCTCTCCCTCTTCAGTACCCCAAGACCTCTCCCATCTACGGGAACGACAGACTGGCTTTGGTCCGCTACTGTCCGTTGTTCCGTATGTCTTCTGGTACCGAAGAGGTGAGTCAGCGCATGTCTTCGATTATCTTGTGACCTGGGCTGACGAACATTTGCGCGACAGGATGCCTCAGTCAGTATTGTTGAAAAACAGACTGCTGAGGTGTTCCTCGGAGTTGTTCGTGCCCCCGGGTACGATACGAGCTCCGAGTCTTCTTTTGTGGGTACCTTACTTTTCGTTCCAATCGCCGCACTCATAGCTCTTTGGTGTAGACTTCAAAGAAGCTTGTGTCCGACTCCCCGGAGTTGCGATGCGATGCTGTCTCTTTTATTTCACCTTTGCCGTCTTCTTTCTCCGCCTTCGTCGCGTCGATTGTCACCGACGAAGTCATGGATCTTTTCGTTGCTCCGCCCATTGAGGGCAACGTTATCGATGTACAGACAGTTTCAGAGTCATGCGAATTGGATATGGGTACGTGTCTCGCCTTTTCCTCTCAACACTGGCTAAAATATTCTCATGCAGAGTTGGCCCACGCAGCCTCAGTTCCTCTTACACTTTGCGACTCACAGATGACTATCACCACCTTTGACGACGCGAGTACCGTCCGGAACAAGTGTGACCCCCAGTCGAACGAGATGTCTAAACCTGCAAGTGTCGACCTCACTGACGCGCCCGACGCGCCTGGCGACATTGAGCTTCAGCAACAAGACGAATCGATCACGCTGGTCGCACCGTCGCCGACGGACTCGCCCAACACGTCGCAAGAGCCCCTTCCCTCAATTTGCAAGATCATGTTTGGTAGTCCAGAAGTAGTGGAGGCATATGAACCTGTGGAAATCGGTACGTGACACGTTTCGTTGTGTAAAGTTAATGCCGTGTGCTAATACAACTTCTTGCAGAGTTGGCTCGGAACACAATTTCACTTCCATTCTGCGCCACAATCGACACTTCCGTCACCGTCGGGATCACGACCTGCAGGACTATGCCCAACCTTTCAGCGCAGTGGCACGCAGACTTGGCCCACGCGATCTCGCTCCCATGCCTACTGAACGACAAGCACGACCCGATGGACGAGATGTCTTCCTCTTTTAGTGTCGGCGTTCTCGACGCTCTTCTTGATACAGAGGCTCAAGAGCAGAATTGTCCGATCACGCTCGTTGCACTGTCGTATGGAGAGAGACAACCGAGAATCGTGACTTCGAAGACCGCGCCGAACGTTGCAGCCATTTTCAGGTATGAGACGCATACCGGTACGTCACTCACTCTCGTTCACCATAAGTCGCTGACCAATATGTACTCAGTGGTGACCCACGCGCCTTCGCTTCCAGTGGCACTTTGCACTTTGGGCGACAAGAGCGACAGATACGACCTCCCGGTGGACGACACGTCTCCTACCGATATCGACGCTCAGCCAGCAGCAGCAGCACCCCGAGCTATGACGCAGGCCAACCGACGAACCCGCGAACGCCGCGAACGGCGACAATTTGGCGCCATGTGCAAGGAGCGAATGGACATCTGCGAGTTGTTGCCGTTCTCTGATATTGAGGCAGAAGGCGAGTACTTCCAGGTCGTTACGCGTGAGGAGAGGATGGCCTGGCTTTGCAAAGAGCTTCCCTTCGCCGACAGCTCCAAGTTCGGCGAGTACCCTCAGCCTAGTGCTCCTCCTCAGCCCGCCACCGTCGTCGAGCGGCCACTCGATCTTGCGCAGGACACTCAGCCGACTCTCGACACTACTCCTCAACTCGAGCTTCAACCAGCGACGACCGCAGCGACATCGGCGGAAGCGACTCAACCCACGGGACCTCAACTTCGTCCCACTGCCGCCGTCTTCGTCCCAAAGCACCCTCAAGCGCAGCCTCATTCGATCTCTTCGCGTCCACCAGCCACTGAAGCGACAGGCCCTCGACTTTGCCCTACCACTGCCGCCTTTGTCCCCAAGCGACCTCAGTCGACCTTTTTACCTCGATCGGTGACGACAACGACGATCGCAACGAGCTCACAGGTGGACGATCCTCGGATACTCGCGAGAACCAGGCTCTTCGTGAAGACGGCTGCATTTTACGGACGCTCACACCACGCTTCGTCTCACTGAACGCTAGGCTCTTCGGACTTGGGCTTGGTTCATCTTGCATATGGTTCTGGACTCGGACTTGCTTGGACTCTTGCATAAGACTCGGATTCCCATCTATACTTACCCATAAAACCCAGATCTCTTCATGACTTGGATACCCTCGCAGAAGACTCGGACATCTATACCCATATAACCCACACATACGTAGCTACGGACTCGGACTTGGTTACTTTGCAGAAGACTCGGTTTCTTTTTCATTCCTCTACACCCATCCCCCATCCCTATTTCCTAGTATACCCCTATGTATCTTGTATCTTGTATCTTGTATCTTGCCTGCTTCACGTTTCGGTTCGGACTTGCAGATGACTCGGATTCTATGTACCTGTATCACTACATATCATGCATATACACGCGCATGTTTACACCCAACGTACTTGTTCCCTATTCGATGACATGAAACTGAGGCACCATGACTCCAATGAGTTCGATGTTCCAATCATCTTCACGATCAGAGGTGTATAACGTTCCAGTTCACCGGTCACCTCCAGCCACAGTTCACAGTGAATTTCGTGGATATCACACGCTCTCGATATACATGCCTGTGTCATACGCATGGGTCGTGCATATTATTTTTGGTGGGGTGCGGAAAAAATGTGCGGAAGTACATGAGAGGGAGGGGAAGAGCAGCGAACACATAAAACAATCTCCCAGCGGCAGGTGCGTTTACTTGAGGGGGATGCTACACCACAAAACAACGTTAGTAAACGCAATCACTTGAGCGTGAGAGGAGGGAGGGGGACGTACAAACGAGACGAGTGTGTGGCACCGATACCAGGACGACCGTGCTTGACGGGTCGGTATGAGCACGAGAACTCGGCGAGGTAGTGGCCGGTCATTTCAGGCCTGATCTCGACGCTGTTGAAGACCTATACACACCACAAAAAACACAACACCAATCAGCGAGCAGCTCTTCTCCACACCCAAACTAAGCCCTCTCTCCTTCCAATCTCTTTTTCGACAACAACAACAACCACAATGAAGATGAAATGTGAAACGGATGCGCACCTTTCCGTTGTAGATACCGACGACGCTGCCGATCATCTCGGGGACGATGATCATGTCACGGAGATGGGTCTTGACGACGGCGGGCTTCTCGTTGGGGGGTGCCTCTTTCTTGGCCTTGCGGAGCTTCTTGATCAGACCCATGGGCTTACGCTTCAGGCCGCGGCCGAACCGTCTGCGGGCGCGGGCGTGTACGAGCTACAATGGAACGGGATGTTTAGACATTTTGAAGCAGGATTAGTTGGGATTGGTTGGAAGTGTACCTCAACGAACTAGAGAAGGCGATTGGTCAGACCAAAGGTACAATAAAGTGGGAGAGAAGGCGTGGGGGAAGCGTACCTCCTCATTGCTCAGGTCCAAAAGCTTGTCGAGCTCGATTCCGCGGTACGAGAACGTGCGGAACGTGCGCTTCTTCTTGAGGTCGGCGGCGGTTTGGGGATCGGTGACAGAGGAATCAGCCTATACACCAAGGTCGGTGAGCAACATTTCTCTCTTCTCCGTCGACAGATCATGTACACACCATATTGTCTTGAGGAAGGTCGTAAAAGGGCGGGGATCACTGGTACAGCAAAGCGTAAGCGCGGTGGTGGGGGGTGGGAGCGTGGGAACTTTGGTGATGTACTGTGCAGTTCATCAGCCACCGCGGGTGGAGGCGCCCATAGGTGAGGCTGATCGAGAGTTTTGGTGAAACCTCAGTCTCGCTACCATCATCGTCGGATAGAATCCACAGGTCTTCCCTTTGAGGATTAAAGGTACTTTTGCCGTTGCGGGTGTGTTTTGTGACGATGTGAAAGCTAATGTTGTGGTGTAGTGATCAGTGGCTACCGTACTCCCTAACTTCAACACCCCCACCAAAACTTCAAAGTACGCGGCCGTGGTATTTTGACGTAGATCCCGACTGATGTTTTTTGTGTAGATGCGTTACATTGCTGCATACCTCCTCCTCCAGATCGGTGGCAACACCTCCCCTTCTGCTGGTGATATCAAGAAGGTCATCTCCTCCGTTGGTATCGATGTCGATGAGGATCGCCTCAACAAGCTCATCTCCGAGCTCGAGGGCAAGGACATCAACACCGTAAGCACCATAGAATGTGCCTGCGTTGTATGAGGTTATTGACGTGACGTTTGTTTCAGTTGATTGCTGAGGGCTCTGCCAAGCTCTCTTCCGTCCCCTCTGGTGGTGCTGCCGCCGCTTCTTCAGGTGCTGCTACTGGCGGTGCCCCCGCTGCGGCCGCTGAGGAGAAGGTCGAGGAGAAGAAGGAGGAGGAGAAGGTGCGTTTCCCGTGTGATGCTACATGCTGGGTTGCTGATCGTGTGGTGTTCTGCAGGAGGAATCGGACGACGACATGGGCTTCGGTCTATTCGATTAGACTCGTGTGTAATTGTGTACTCTACGCTTACGTGTGGTGTATTGCGACTGCTACTATACGATGTACATGCGCGGCTTTTCCACGTTGTGATGTGCTGTGCTCCTAAGCTATGTGCCGAGAATGAGGTAATCGGTGGCCGGGTTCGGTAGCCGGCGGTAGGAATGAATGGTTCTATTTTGCCGACCGGCGGCCTCTTGCGGTACCGCGGCAAATCCACTAACAACCCAGGGCTGCTCCGGAAAGGWTCACCCGAGTGCGATTCCACCGGGACATCACAGACGCCCGCGCATTCTCTTTCCCTCCACGCCGCCGGCCCACGCATCCTGCTCCTGCCCACCATGGCTTCGCGGAACGACCAGTTTCGTTTGATATCCACAAAATCCTCCTCGTCCGCCGCTGTAGGCCTCACCGACTTGACCCAGATGTCCATCACGTCGGACCCCTCGGACCCACTCAGCTCTGCTGAGCAGGCCAACGTCGCGTTCGTCAAGGGCGCAAAACGAAAGAGGCTCAGCAAGGTACGTGTCCGCCCGCGCCCACCTCTACCCTCCTAATTTCGCCTCACATAGGCTTGCGATGCTTGCCACAAAAGTAAACGCCGCTGCGACGGCACAGGTGCGTTTTTGTCCTTCTAAAGATGCAGAACCCTCCCCAACTGTTATCCCGTAACCCTGTCAGCGCCCTGCAGCAACTGGTTCGTCTATTCCTTGCGTTCCGTCCTCGCTGAATTTAAAATGAGTCCACAGCTACTTTGCGTCAAAAGAGTGCACCTACACTGACTCGTCTGGTCGGCCGGTACCAGCCCCACGCAACGTCCACCCGCAATTGGGCGTGGATAGTCTCGCAGTAGACGTTCACGCCTCCCCGGCTTATCGTAAAGACGTGCCCGAGGGCACAGCTGCGGTCCCCGCACGCGTCCACCCCTCAGCAGACCCGTCGACCTCCCGAGGCGTTCGACGCGTCGCCGACGACCTTTCCGTCATTGATAATAGCAAAAGGGTACGGCCCGAAGGCGTGGACACTTCAGTGTCCATAATCAGTCCCCTCAGTTCTCCATCAGGCCCCGGCTCAGCCAGCGGTTCTCCCTCTTCTCTTCTTGATCCAGAAACCACCCATGAACTCACGAACCGTACGTGTCCGCGGATGCTCTCGCTGCGCCCACGTGCTGATCTTATCGCATCGCGCCAGTCTTCTTCACACATTCTAACCCTGGCCGCATGATCATCCACAAACCCTCGTTTTCTACTGCATTAACGAACGAGCAGCTACCGCCGTATCTCGTTCTAGCCGTCTGTGCAGTTGCGGCGCCACACTCGATAGACATTGCGATCAAAGCGCCCTCGCAGCGGCTCGCGGGTGTTCCCTTCTTCCAGGAAGCCGTCTCAATCATGTTCGACGCATCCGGCAGATTACTCGCCGAACCCAATCTCGCAACTGCACAAGCTTTGTGTCTCCTGGAGCTGCACGAGGTCTCAGCGAGTCATTCGTGGACGAAACATTATCGCTATTTCGGTAAGCATGCCCTCGATTTCGCACCTCCGACGAGTTCGGTAATTTACCCAGGTCCATTCCCCGATAGATCTGGCTCTCAAGATCATGGAAGAGTCACTTGATGTCAGCAGAGCAGACGAGCTCTCCTTGACAACTCCACCGTTGTCGCCAGGTGCACGTACGGCATGCATCGAACGCGAGTGTACTCGACGATGCTTCTGGCTTGTGCAGGTCATGAGCTGGATCAACGGAATCTACACCTTCCGTCCGCTGCGGCCCAGGAGCGTCGAACTGATGCGCCATGTTCGTCTTCCCGTTGATGAGACCAGTTTCGAGCTCGCCGTTCCCGTGCAAGCTGGCGGTACGTTTTAAGGTTGATGCTTTGTCATGTGAAAAAACTCAGATGTCCGCTTCCACAGAATTCATGCACATTCCCGCACCTCACACGAAATTTGCATCTCAGTTCGGGCATCTCTGCCGGATATTATCGTTGTACCAACGGCTGCAGGCTGAGCTCAACTGTATGTCTTTATTTTTTCTCATCGACGGTGTCGTTTTAACACGACGTAGCAAACAAGTCAGGCTCCGAACAATTGCGGGCTGTTAACGACGTAAAGAAGGGTGTGCAGGTGGGGTTTGAACGGAATCTCACCGCTATCATATGCTCACCGTTCCGGTAGATCTGGGTCGAGTCACTGGCCGAGCACCTGCGCTTCTCCGAGGCCAATTTGGACAAACAAGTGACCATGTTCGAAACGAGCTCGAACACCGGGGCCTGGTGTTTCTGCTTCATGCACGTCTTGCATCCGTGCCTGATCTTGTCCATGACCGAGGTAAGTATTCCCCGCGGCGCAATGTCTCCATTTTTCATCGTTGACGGTTCATCCACGCTAGGTTGATAGACGGGAAGCAGAGGTCGTAGGGTGGGTGCGCAATCAATTGAATGTAGTGTTTACAGCGATTGGTGGCCGTGCCAAAAACACCGTCCTATGTGAGCTCCCACCCCAACTATCCTTCTCGCCGCTCTCTGATCGATTGCGTTTCCTTCTTTTCTTCTCTAGCGGCGTGTGCACTCTGGGTGAGCATCCATCGATTTATTTCTGACCGTAAATACAATTCTCATCTATTTCTTCCTTTCACCCTGCTCAGTCTTACAGCAAATACCAACCGAACGACCCGCAATTGCACAAATGGGACGACGAATTCGAGCGGTTATGGGGGTTCCGCGTCGCCGTCGTCGCCGATCAGTGGCGAAAATGTCAAGAGGAACAGCGATCGCAGATCGGGCGTACGTACCCTGTCGACGGTGTTGTTTCCACGCGGGAATCGCCCCCGGCGTTCACGGTCGCCGAGTCGTCGTCGAGTAGCGCGGGAAGTTCCCCACACGAGCTCGAGCCCCAGCAGCACCCTGGCGACCGTGGCCGCGGGATCGTCGTGATGGACTTGGCGGCGCATCCGGAACGGCATGGGTCGTACGTCGTTCAGCACCCGCCTTCGCACGTGGACTTGGGTCTGGTGGATGCGGTGGGTGGGCCGGGGAAGAAGTCGCTGCCGTCGCTCAAGGCGAGTGGCTTGCTGGATTCGTGGACGCATAATGCGACCGCGAAGCAGAACACGCGGGCCCCGCCTCCGCAACAACAACAACAACAGACACATCAACAAGTTCAACAGCAACTTCAACAGCAACAGCATATTATCGGATCGCATACCGCTGGCCCACCCCATGGGGCTCCGCCCCTTGTGCGGTCGGGACAGAGCATGCCTGTTGGGCTCAAGTGGCTCAACAGCGAGTCGTAAACTCATATTCACTCGGGACGTAACCTTCGCTTCGACGTTCCGTCTAGTCGCATGGTGCATCGAGGCGGCATCGAAGGAAGGCAAAGAGGAAGCTTGGGACCCTGAGGCAACGACTCGCGAGCACCCTGACCGGTGACCCCCCACGCGCGGGAGAAGCGGACGCTGTTAGGTGGGACGGGGATGCCGCGCTAGGTGTTTAGTTTGAACGCCTTCGACCCACGACTTCCGACATCATATTGTTGTTTTCGATTGGATTCCCTCGTGAGCATCAGCGGTATGACGAGCCGTCGGCCCATGCGCGCGCGTCTTCCTTTTCCTTCTTCTGTCCCTTTCTTGGCTTTTGATTTTGCCGCGCCACCGGTTTTCGCTCCTTGAGGCCTTGAGGAGGGGAAGCTCTCATCTTTTGTTTTCTTTTTTCGTATCTTGCATTCATGTCATTACGCATCTATCATCTACCGCTACCCCTTAGACTCGTCCCCATCCGTTTCAGCTACCGCTAGTTAGTTAATCTGTCCGAGTCCTTAAACATCTTGGCTTTTTTTGTACTTTTTTTTGTGTTGGCTCGTATGAGTCATGGACGTGCATCGGGACGCTGTTCTCGTTACTGGTATCGTATATATCTCCACTCAATCTCCAGTTGAGTCGGTGGTCGGTGTTGTGTGTTGTGGGTTCAAGTTTGCATTGGTCGTTGGTCGTTTGCTATCGATCGTTGGAGATCGTGGACTCGGATGACTCGGAGGCACCAGTGACGAGCTGGTCGAGGTGGATTGGATATGGACATGGTTCAACCGAGTTGGTGCAGCGTGTATATAGGAACGTCGATTTGAGCCTACGCCTACCAGACGCCTACCGTATGGTACGTTCGTCTGCTCACCGAGGTACTCAGTGTGGGTCCTGTGGTTCCAACGTTCAATATTCAATCTTCGGTCTCAGACCAATTCCACGGCCAGACTCTTGGGCTGCAATACAGGCCCAAATAACAATGGCGATGACGATTCATTTGTCCTGAAATAACCGCCTCCGAACCTCCGACTTCGTCGTCCTTACCCCTCCCGACCTTACGATACGATAAGTAACGTTAGCTCCAAATGCACCTTCGCACCTTTTCTCCTACGGTACTTACACTGCCAGCTGCCAAATTATAAGTGGTTTACACGTAGGGATGACAAACGCCGCATGCGCATATGATAAGCGTGTCGTGGATAGCTCACGAAAAAACCGTAAACAATAGCCCGAAGACAGAGCATAGACCCAGATTTGCGAGCTTTTTGTCTGCATCAACACATAGTCGGAATGTGAATTGTTTGCACATTGAGCACGGAGAGGGATAACCTCATGTGTGGGCGCGGATTTTCAGAAAACAGTGCGAGACCGTGTCAGGAATAAAACGAACGAAAACAGCGTGTAGCCTTATACTATTGCGCGTGTACTGTAGTAGGATGTACGGGGACTCGGGCCATGGTGTATTATCGACGGGTAATTGGGTATGAATTGTATGATAATGTGTGAGATGGAAAGAAAAGAATAGAAGCGGGCATTAGGCAGGGTCCATTGAGAGCCAAAACCGCAATGAGGAGCGATGAGTCGATTGCGGAAGTCCTGAGGGGGCGAAGAAGAAAATGGAAACACGATGCGCGCGCGGTGTCCCATTTGAGTCTCAAAATGGTCCATGAATCCGGCGAGGCTAAGTTCGTCCACCGAAGGAGTGTACTGTGCCGGGATGCGGAGATAGCTTGAGCGTCCGACCGAACTAGATGGTTCATAGACGCGAACGTGGGCCAGTGGACGTGTAGGAATGGGCAGTGTGAACGACGCAAACGACAGACGACGCGATTGAAGGGTGACATGAGAGAACAGGCGATACGGTTGAATGCCATTATGCGACGCGAGGTACAGGTGGCACAAACAAGGAATAGACGATGTGAGCTAACGGTGACACAGATAAGAGGAAACGCACAAGATGAGCGGCGCAAACGCCAACGTAGTGCGTCACAAAATGATGAACGGCGCGAGTGGTGCAGCATCGCAACGTGTACAATGATCAAAGTATGCATCGTAAGTGAGAGAACAAGGCTGAGGATACACCTCATGACGCACCTGTGGTGGTAACACGACGTTGTCTGTACTCTTCAACTCATACCCATGAGACAGGTAGTGGCGATATCTGGCTACTTAATGATGTTGAGGTCAGAGAGGAGGACTCGGGAGGAGAGGAATGTTGCCGCGCAAGTCCTGTGAGGCAAAGAAAGACTTAGAGAAAATCAAGAGAAAGCGACGACGTGGCACTCGGAAGTGTGTTGACGTTTATTGACATTTCCCGGATTAGGCTAAGCGGCATCCGCCGACGACGCGTTCGTGAGCAATGAGCATGAGTCTCTTCCCTTTCGTTCTTCATCTCATCGTTTGCCTTCTGCAGGTTTCCTCCCACCTGCTGTTCTCTATATTTGTCTCGGATCGTCTTGTATACGGACTCACTCCGAGTTGCTGGCCCTGCGAGTGCCCTCCCGCGCCGTATAGGTACTTACCGAATATCTAGAGTCTTTTACTTTCACTGACTGAAGTCCTCGTCGCTCCCGCGCCGTATAGACTCCGTCTTGCGATCTCTCACGTTCACATCCTGCCATCTAATGCTATTCAGCCATCTATCCTCATCTCAAGCAGCAACAGCCTGAACGCGGATCACTTGCCTCTCTCTCCTAGAGTCTTACCCAGCGCATGGTCTCGCGCTGCCGCATCATACTTACAATGTCTGCGACGGTGATGCCCGTCCCCATTCAAGATACGTTTCTCACACGTCCCTCTGCGTCGACTTATCAAGCCCCTTCTTATCCAGGTACTTTATAATCGGATGACGGCGGGAGTGCGACTACCACCGCTTTCGTATTTTGAATCACGACGTAGGACTCGGGCGACCATGTGAGTGCATGCCAGTGTCTTCGGTCGACACAAATATTTGTCCACCACTAATGTGTTCTGTCCTCCACAGAACAACATACTCAGTGCCCCCTCCTTCACCATTCACGCGAGCAGCTACACACTGGCTTTTCTTTGCAGATGCCACCTCGTACTGACGAGAGAATCGCGCTCACCACCACCTGGTACTGGCAATGTCGAGCCGTCAGGCTTGGGTATGACATACATTATTTATGTACTGTACTGTAGTTGCACATGTCACGGCATCTGTTCTATTAGGCTTGTTATGTCAATCTACGTGTTTTTGAGCCCATCATATTTGTCCGACACCAGGACGTCTGCTATAACCCAATGCACTATAGGACATGTGAGCGGATCACAAAAGCAAAGCGAGCCAAATG
>SGPM01000025.1:0-34896 GCA_004802725.1 Antrodiella citrinella
CAACATGTGTCGGGGATGTTCGGTTATCGAATTTCTTGTGCTAGAATTGATTCGGAGCTTGTTTTGTCATGTGATATGTGGCGCACGGTTTTTTTCTGTCATTCACATTCGCAGCACATAATTATTTGAACGAAGCCGCAAGGTAGGGTGGTTAGGAGTCTGAGAGGAAGGGTGCTTGGTTATAACTGTCAATCCTGTCATGAAACGTTGAGCATGCGAGGCCATGTCAGTTGCCAGATGCATCACTTTGATGCACCGCTTCCTTCCGCTCTGAACGCAAGGTATGTGCTGCGGGCGGCTTGTTCGAATCATCCCTCGGAATGGGCGAGAAGGCTCTGGACGACACGGTCATGGGTGCGACAGATCGTCGACGTTGTCGACGGTCGTCAGATTCAGAAGACTCATAATCGTAAAAAAGGGATGTCGAGGGCTGTCTAGAACTTAGAAGGGACTGCATGTATTTGATGTCAGACAAGGTCGTTTCCAAGTCGTATCCATGGGCGTGCCGGTTGCGTGCCGATTGATGCCAATCAAGGCAAAGGTAAGAAATTTCGAAACTCCGAAATGGAGTGCAGATTGTCATTGGCGGTCCGTAAATATCACTCTCTTGAAAGTATTTCGGAACTCTTTCGAGTTTCTCCCTCACCTCTTTCTGTGGCCGTCGTTCTCTCTGCTGCTCTCTCTTTTGCCCTGGGGGCCATTCCTCTCATTTTTTGTTTTCTTCTGTCGTCGCTGTCTACCACGCTCGTCGTCGACACTGCAGGAGCCGGCTCTGCACTCGTTTAACCCACTTCCGCCAATTTAGCAGGTCCTAATCGCACCCTTACCCACGATGCTTGGTTCATCTATCCGATTGTTGCTCGTTCTCCTGTTCTCGCTGTTGTTTCTGGGTTTGGCCCAAGCATTCCCGATCGCTGGCCGAAGGAGGTACTCATCGGAAGTCATCCGTCGTGCGTTGGATGCACCCGAGTCCTTTACAACCACAGAGTCGGTTACAGTGTACGTCCATACCTTTCTGCTTGTCAATTGTATCTGAGATTGGTTACAGTAATGGAGTCCCCATGACGGAGAACTGTAACTTCCTGATGACCCCCATAACGGGCCAGGATTTAGTACAGATGACAAAGACGTGCACCCTGAATTCATTGGCAGCTGCACCACCCGGTACACCCTCCAGCAGTCCACCACCTCCCGCAGCAGCAGCACCTCCCGCGGGCTCTAGTCCGTCGGCGTCGGCGTCTATTCCAACCACTTCTGACGTCGGCAGTGCAGTCCCGACGCCGACGGACAGTGCTCCGACCCCTAGCGCGACAGACTCTCCGGCAGCAGCTTCATCTCCACCTGCTGCTCCTCAGCCGTCCGCGTCGGATCCCGCAACGCCCACAACTCTGACTGCTCCGCCGCCAGGAAGTTCTGCTGCAGGTACGTGGAATATTTTAGTTGCTGAAAGAGCAGACATGCATACTTCCATGCAACGAACGGTAGATCGCGTCTTCTCTTCCAGCAACCATCATGCATCAATGCTGTATCTTATGGTCTAAATCTTGATTTAGCGTCCACAGACTCAGGTGCCGTTCCTGCTTCACCGTCGGGCACTCCTGCGATTAGTCTTGACGTGAGTGATCGTTTCTTCGCTACTGAATGGGCATGACGAAATATTTCTCGCTGACTTTTCATCTCGCTATTTCTAGGGATTTTCTTCCGTACCGGCAACCGCTATTGCTTCGGCTACAGGATCTCTGACTCCTACCCCGTCGGGGGCGTCTGTGTCCCCCTCGACGCCCTCTCCAATCGGGAGTCCTGTTGTATCTGTAAATGTAAGCCTTCCTCAGTGTTTGCGTTGAATCTAGTGTTTTAATTGGGGCTTCCAGGGATTCTCATCTATCCCTGCATCGATTGTACCCACATTGGCACCATCCGCGCCTTCGAGTGCTGGAGCTTCCGCGTCACCCGCTGCGACATCTACCCCGACATCCACACCTTCAGCTAATGCGACACCGTCGCCTAGTGTGACCAGTGCTGCAACTTCGACCACCGACATCTCAGGCGCTGCTGCTGTCGGCACGTCTGCTGCCGATTCTGCAGCGTCAGCGTCGGCCACTCCGTTCCAGCTCCCTGGCAGGTCGATTGCTGTACTCCCGATTGGATTGGGCGTGTTTGCGGGTATCTCTGTTATTGCCCTGATCGTGGTGGGCTTGGTGACGTACGAGAGGACAAAGTATCGTAAGGCGTTCAGGCAACGCAAGCTCGCGGAAGCGGGTTCATCGATGGGTTATGGTGGCATGGCGTAAGTCTGTATGTTTCTGCGGCTGTCTTCCATGCTAATGACCCTTGCAGACAACCTGTTTAGTACTTTTCGTTTATTACCTGTTCTTCGAGAGAACTCCGGAGCGACGGTTTCACAGTAATTAGAGCTATATACGCAAGAGACTTTGCGGGATCTCATGCATGGTCTCATGTGATCCTCTACCTGCTATGTTTTTTCGTAGCAGAATTCAGACAAGTTGATAACACTCCAGTTGGGTAGAGTATCAAATGTTCTGATTCTGAGGGACCTTGTTATATTATACCAACACTGCGTGGCTTTACACAAGTTTGCCTTGATGCATCATGAACTGGCCATATAAGTTATGCCATAATGCGCCCATTCGCTGCCACACTCCACCGCAGCATAGGCTTGGCCGTTGAGCTCCGAGGGCCTCTGAGGCTCCGACAGATCTGACCGGGGAAATGTAGCTGCTCAATGCGGTAGACACGTGACCTGCAAGCGCGACCTCGTGATCAAAAGTGGCCCCCTACAGTATTGTAAAGCGCCACAGCTTTCTGCGCTTTCTGTCAGCTCAGGACGAGGTCATGTGTATGTATTCTTGCTGGCCAGAGCAAGCTTTCAGCCTTTCACCAGGTCAGCATTGAAGGCTCGGGATCACACACCTAAACGCGCCGAACCTCTATATGGGTTTTTCAGCTTAATTCAATCAGCGCTTGAAAACCGTACAGCTGCCAGTACGAAAAAGAAACGCCGCACAGTATGCCTACAACAACCCCCGTTCGTAACGCATTCTAGTCTCTCTGTTCAACGTTTGCAGCCGTTCCTCCTCTTGTGAATGCAGGTGGCTTTTGCAGGGTCACCACGCGCTCATTCCGATCGAAATGTGGCTCGTTTGGATCCAATGCAATGCGCGTAATCTCACCTCGCGCGCCATTCGCAATATCGAGCTGTGTTTCGATATCAAATGTCACCATCACCTTCATTCCTACGCACACAAATACTTCATCCGCAAGTTGGGATGTACGGTCCCATCCATATTCTATTCTGCTAATGCTCACACCAATTTAACCAGCACTGAATGAAACATGAGGCATCCAGATTCGTCAAAGCTAGGTCCCTCTCTGAATGTAACAAATGGGAATATTGTATTTTTAAAACTTGCGTTACTGTATCGCTATCTGTATCGCTATCTGTATCGCTATGATCTCCGTACGAAATGCTAGCCACAATGTGCGACCCTAATCAAATCCATTGTGAACCTTTGCCCGCGACGAGAATGCGAGCAAGCCCTGCCGCGGCACGCGGCGCTTTCGAGTTATAAGGTATTCATTCCAATATAACACGGTCCGTAACAGCGCTGCCTCCTCGTTGCGGCCCCTCAAGCCTCTCCCATCTGCCATCGTCTGATTGATATCGGTCTACTTTGATCTTAGCGATCGTGATCAACAGCATGGCCAAACTGGTTAAGACTGTTGACAAGTTGACCATAACCTTCTTGGTTGACAATAACATCGAATGGTTTGTACCTCTTCGAATCGTCAACGTTCCCGCTCTGACCAGGTAGACCAGGTTCACAAAACTACCGCCCGGTTTCAGTCATGAGATCAAGATTCACCTCGGGGAGCACGAGCCAGCGATCAATCCCGTTACAGGCGTACCTGTCTTGGAGTTTGAGAAATACTGTTGTGGCGAGTACAATTTGTATCTAAACATTCATTCACAGCACTGACAACATTATCAGGAGCACACGGGTTCTCCGCGTTGATTGTAAGTATCCACAAAACATATCCCTAGCATTCAATCATTCATGCCAGCCTCTCTAGGAAACCGAGGTCAAAGGCTCGGAGCCTGAGTTGACATTGTTCGACACCGGCCCAGAGTCTCTCTCCATCGCGCGAAACATAGCAGCTATGCATGTACCCGTCGAGCGCATCTCTCGTATCATCCTGTCTCACTGGCACAGCGACCACAGCGGCGGGATCCTCTCGTTCCTCCGCATTCGCCAGTCCGCGCCCAACGTCGATCCGGCCAAGCCATGTG
Source organism: Antrodiella citrinella (assembly GCA_004802725.1). Taxonomy (NCBI): domain Eukaryota; kingdom Fungi; phylum Basidiomycota; class Agaricomycetes; order Polyporales; family Steccherinaceae; genus Antrodiella; species Antrodiella citrinella. Next base: position 4,310 of record SGPM01000025.1, read on the forward strand.
TGGTGGATTTGCACCCCGACCGGCCGATTGCCCGAGGAATTGCACCGGGGGGTCTGGACAAAGTCATCGGGCAGCTAGCGACGGATCCGAGGTTTGAGGAGATAGAACAGCTGGCGGGGGTCGTGGAGATGCATCCGGAGGCGCATGCCGTGGCTCAGGGCACGGTGTATGTGAGTGGTGAGATCCCGAGAGTGACTCCGTGGGAGCAGGGAGTATTGGGCGCAGTGCGGTGGTTTGGGGACGAGGGCAGCAAGAAGGGACAATGGGTGTCTGAAGAGGTACGAACGCACTTTCCGCAGGGGTACCTTTGAACTGAATGTTGATGCATAGCAAGTAATGGACGAGCGGTACGCTCTGGTCGATGTCAAGGGAAAGGGTCTAGTCATTTTCTCGGCGTAAGTTTCTTTGCCAAGGTTGTCACGCTAGGACCCGTTCTGAAGCATGCTCTCATGCAGATGTTCTCATGCAGGAATAGTGAACGTCGTCCGAGACGCTATCGACAAATTTAAACGGCCTGTCCACATGGTATGCTTTCCTATATCCTCACAGTTTATTTACGTTCAGATCTGCTGACGTTCTGGATTCAGATAGTCGGAGGCCTACACCTTGCCTCTCCTGACTTATTGTATAGAATTGCACCCACAGTCGACTTCCTTTCCAATAAGATAAGGCCCTCCCCGACATATGTCCTTCCTATGCACTGCACTGGATTCTCGGCGAAGGTCGCACTCCAAGAGGCTATGGGAGAGGGTTGTGTTCCTGCAGGGACGGGTATTCGAGTGGATGTGGTGGGAGACGATGAGGCAGAAAGAAGAATATTTGCACCCACAGTGACGCTGTAGCATATCACAAATATGCCATGCTACAATGTACTTACAAATGGATAATGATACAAGATACGATGCTTTGCATGGGGTTGACACCGGGAGGGGGAGGATGATGCAAATCATAGGCAATGCTCAGACTCAGACAAACGTCGAGCAACTCCTACAGGTCTCATACATATACAGCCTAGAGTACAAAATATACAATGTCCCTCACAAAATGTCATACAACAAAGCTAAGCAATCCAATAACACGTCACCAAGTGGACGGCCTTGAATAGGATGTGAGCACCAACTTCGTATCATAGAGATGACCAAGGCTCACCCAAAATGTTCTCCCGGAGCCAAAGCTCTCAACGGAAGGGCTTTCCCGTCAGCATTGTTAAAAGATACCGTGTTGCCCCACCACACTTGGATACTATCCGCCCCGATGGTGCCGTCACGGGGGTATTGCAAGCAGAAGAAGATAAGAATCGCTGAAATAGCGACACCGGAATCCAACGCAGCCGATAGCACGTCTATTCACATGAGTGAGTTGCCTGTCAATGGAGGTTTTGCTGAGGGAACGTACAATTGTACTTGGTCCACCAGCCAAAATTGCGGCGACGGATGAAGTAGTTGAAGATGAAGCCGACGATGGTCCAGGGTACGTAGTTGACGGCGCTTGCGGGCGGAATGGCGCCGGTACCACTGAAGATGACTGGGAAGTTGATAAGTTTAAGGTAAGAGTTTGGCCACCTGCGGCTGATGAGCCACTGGACGAAGGGACATGCGGCGCCGATAAGGAAGAAGAACACGAGACCGCTACAGGACAGGTGAGCAGTCAGCAATGTGTATATTCACCAGTCACAAGAAATAACGCACTAATAGATCTGGCCCTTAGAGAACTGACGGGCAGGTCCGATAACACCCCAGATGATGGATGCTGTACCGAAAACTTCGGTGCTCGGACACTGGATGCGAACGATGAGCACATTCCTTGAACTTGCAGCCATTACTCACGATGAAACCATTGGGCTGATGAGGATCACAGAGGTCTCTGATGTTAGTGAACATCCATGCTTGTACACCAAGTTGCACAGTCCCCGCGATCTGAAAAATGGCATCGTCAGCACCAGGGGCAGATTACCAGATTAACAGCGTACTTACAATTGTGGCGACGATTTGCGCCCAGAACATTGGTCGAGGTCTGAGATACGTAGTTTGTTAGCTATAGAGTAGCCGTATAGGTACTTTAAACGCACGGGATCTTCATGTAGTGACCAAGCTTAAAGTCGGACGCAAAGGTCAGCGCCTGAGCCATAGTGATATATCCCCAGGTCTTGAACATCATCATAGCAATGGGACGGCCTGGGAGAGCGTATCCAATGACAAGCTCGGTGATGACACTGCGGAAGACAAGCGTGATCAACACATGTACGGTAAGAAGAGGTAGAAAACAGACTTTAATCCGATCTGCTGGTTGGTGATGGCTTGAATCATGCCGACGGGAATCGTGTACACGAAGGAGATGGCCTGTGCATCATGACAGCGAAGTCAGCGACAGGCCTGGGTGTGATCGAAGCATACGAAACACATACCAAAGCTAACACAAATGCCCACACAGGGAACTCGGTAGGCCAGATCTCGATGACAATGATGCCAAATACGAACATGGTGACTATAGAGTGTGCAGCGCGTTGAGAGTAAACAGATGCAATGTCACTTACCGAAGATTATACCGTACCACCATTCAGGTACTTGGCGATATTTGGACATGAGGCGTGCATGAATATCGGGCTGCTCGCTCATGGAGCGACGAGACTGAATCCAGATAGACTTGCGGAAATATAAGAAGGTATGTGTAATGGTAGCTGTGATGGACGCGAAAGATAGTCCGTAGGATATCGCGAATGTCGTCGAGAGGAATAGAGGGCTGTAGGCTTCATACTTCGCCACGTTAAGGCTGGCATCAGCGTTGATGATCTGTTTGACGTTGTAGGTTTGTCCGAATCGATCGAAAGATGTGCGAGAAGAGATCCTGGAGCACAAGGTTAGCATGCTTGATATGCTCTTTATTCCGTTTAGCACTCACGGCATGAACTGACTAAACCAGGTGTTAGTGTAATATAGGACCGGCGTAATAATCCCTGTGCACAGCATGAACGAGAAGAGGATCATCTGGCAATAAGTAACTTACAGAAGAAGAAAACGAAGCCGACAGCGATGTTCGCTTCGGCCCACCAAGGAGTTGCCTGAATGATGTCAATCAATATCGTGAGTCAATCAGGAGGGACGCTGACATACCAACGGCGATCCGATGTATGCAATTTGGGACCAGTCAAAAGTGATCAAGCTCATGCCCTGGAATATAAAACAAGGTCAATGATATCCCAGCAGATACGCAACTTTGGGTGACTCGCTCACCAAGCCGGAACTGTATCCGAAGAGCTGATTGACAACGATGTTATTCGGAGCAATCCAGCACACCCAGTTGAAATACCCAAGAGCTAGAATATTGGAGAATCGTCGTTTTGTTTTCGCTCATGGGTGCATTCAAGCTGGAGGTGTTACGCACCTTGGAAGATGTACCCAGGGAACAGATACCAAACCAAGGAGCACAAGAATCCATAGAAGAAGAACCGTTCACGACTGATACCGCCGCGTTTACCCATGCCAGCATAAGATTGTTGATGAAGGGTGTTGAACAGCGCGCAAGTGACGAGATTAGCCGGCCAGACTGAATATCCTTTGCATTAGAATGAAGTGATAAGCCATAAATAAGCACGCACTCATAGACGGCGGTTGTACGAGGAAACGCCGAGCTATTCCACCGATAGAAAACCCGATCTATGTCAGAGGATAATCAGTGAGGGTCGTAGTTTGCAAATCAAAATGGCCTCTGGCTTACAAGCTGAGTACTCATTACAACCATCCATTGGTCTGAGCGTATAACGTAGCAAGTTAGTGCGTATACCACACATATACACCCTACACTTACAGCTGAAGTTGTAGACCTGATTATAATAAACTCTTTGGACGGCAACGATGTCCGTCTAAACAAGGGGTTCTTTCAGATGTATCCTGCAGGGTCATAAGAGTTGTAGAATTACAGCGTACGCAGAGCCAGCGCCGACACTGGCCATGATGGTGATGAGCACATGCTCCTTGACAGTGAATGGTCCTGGATTGACGGAGACTCCGAAAATCTTGACATTGGGCATAAATCTTGCCCAAGCGCGACCGACGGGGAAGGATATCAATTGGGCTACGATCTAAAGATCGGTGAGTGAGGTTTCTTCAGGCCATCTAGACACAATACACTTACACCACCAACGGTGACGGCGGGAAATCGGAAGAAGAAGAATTGATTCATGCCTGGGATTATGACAGCCCAGACCAAGCCAATGACCCAGACGCGAAGAGTTGACACAGGGATCGACGTATCGTCGGTGTTGGCTACGGCAGAACGGACCTCAGGATACGGAGAGTCGTCCTCTGGAGGTAGAAACGATCAACCGCTGCAAAACAGAAGTGAGCGAGAATGTGCGTACCAAGAAGGACGGCATCCTTGTCAATGTTAGGGTCGTCGAACTCAGCGACTTGGAGAGTCTCGCCAATAACTGTTGAGAGCGGTCAGAATAGATCACACTGCGGTGGACAACAACAGACCTCCACTCTTCAAGTTCTCAGCATCGTCCTTTTCATGAAGCGAAGAGGATCCCGCACTCTGGTTGTCCTGCATGATCTCAAACTGAGACATGATGGAAAACGTCTGGGGGGTAGACTAGGGGAGAAAGGAGAGAGGGCTTTCGCTTCTTGTACCTCTCAGAACTTGTGGAACGAGTCACGGAAAAGTCTTTTCTCTAGCTCTTTTTTCCGACCCGGACACATTCCGGAACGGTGGGCATCCTATATGTCATTCAGTGCAAGAATCCTTATCAATTATTTTTATACCTAGTCAAGAGTTGTCGGCTTTGGATAAGAACAGCCGAACCTCTGACCACACGATCCCAGTGGCGTTATGGTATAGGACTCCCATCTGTTCAAACTGTGTCCATCGTTCTGGCATGAGCACGAGATATCACCCGAGGGTGGCGGGCACAAACGTACTTCTTGGTTTGTCTTGAAGTTTCCCCGTGATGGTAAGTCTTCACGCAGGGCCAGCACGACAGAACTTCTTTCACAAGCCCCATGCGATAGCAGCAGGGCAAACAACACGCTATAATCGCCTTCACGTACTGTCCAATTTTTGGCACGGTGGTCATTTGATAGCGTATCTGGAGAACGTATATGACTAACGTCAGTGATGTCAGGGATACAGCAAGACGGACTGAGTTAAAAACACCTGCCTCATATTTGCAGCGCTTGGCAAGTACAGTGTCCCGAAGTGGACATTCTGAACTTACTGCGGATGCGTTCCACAAACTTCTTGCGATAAGCGTGTGAGCGAAGCGCTTGTGATCCATCATACCCAGAATGCGAAGATGCCACTATCCTGGCAGTGTGATTAGTTTTCCGAACCAGGATGTGTCGAATAGCTCTCCAAGAACATTCTCATCTCTCCGCGTGACAAGTGTACATCGTGGCATTCAAGACTTATTGCTTCCAGATACCCCGTCTCGTGTGTATGGATCTTTGGCAACACGGGACTGTAGAACTGACGACCCTTTGAGTCCGCCAAAACGTACCGGCGGTGATGGTCTTTGTCAGTCAGTGCGTTCTGCTTCGCAAATGAGCAGTGTGTGGCGAGAAGCCCGACACTATCCCAGATCCTGGTGCAAGCCAAGCACAATCCTTGTAGATCTAGACTCGGAATGTGACTAGACCCGATAATGAGGGATCCATCATGTCCGTTGAACGCCATGTCAGCAATTCTTGTGGACAGGACGAATAGTTGCTCAACCCTTGGAAATTTTATTGAGATCAGAGACTCGTGGATGGGCGCATGAAATGCCACGTACTCGAGAAAAGCTGGATACGACTCACTCGAGGACTTCGTATTGTAATCCGAGTCGCAGACTCGCAGTCACCGCAGTATAGCTTGGGCGCGGTCGCCGACCCAATCCACAAAAACGGGATTCTATCACGGCAAGACATTGTCTCACTTATCGCAGACAGAAAACGAAGGCTTGTGAGAATTTCCGCGTGACTTACATTGACAAGTTGGTGGCAAGAGGTTCAAGTGCAAGTTGAAGCTAATTTTCGGATGAATCGCAACGAATCCTTAAAGTATTTATTTATTTATATATTTTAAATATACAAAATTCATCGGACTCTGTTCTTTCGTTCAAGTTCGAGCTGTCTCGTTCTTTGTAACTACTACATTGTGCACTGGCTCCCAACTGAAATTCTAGAGAGAGATATGATGTCTCGTGGACTATGTCGATTGCCAGTGAACTCGGCGCAGGTCGAAGATGCTGATGAAGAGGTCCGCCGTTATCTATGCTTACAAGTTATCCCGTCTCGTAAGATCGTACCGTAGGTATTCTTCTTGTACACAAGTCTTGCCGCCAAAAGCCCCAGTACTGCCAATGTCAATGGGTTTCGTGGGCTGGGATTTCTTGATTCACATCAAGACATACTCACGATCGCATTTGACTTACAATTCGGATCGAGTGCGTTGCAAGTGCCAGGTACCAACCCGACGCCGAGCGGAAGGAATGGGAAGAATCGCTCGAGAAAGAAAAAACCCGCAGAAGATAACTCGTTCGAGATAAACCTTGTACAAGATAAGACTGCTCTTCGAACTCGAAAAGGGGATACAGGAAGCGTTTTGTGGAGAGCAAGGTACGGCTTCACTAGTACTGGTGCTGCAGTGGGGGTACCGGTTCTCATCAATGTTGTTACTATTAGCGTCGAGCTCGCTCAGGTGCTGCTGCAACAACATTTTGCGGGCAGGCCAGACGCTCTGCTCAATCAGCCCTTGCTTGAGAAAGCACATGTGCTGGAGCTTGGGTGAGGATTAATATATTTTTCACCCTTAACAAGGATGCAGGGTCTAAACCTGAGTTTTTCATTCTTGTGAATAGGGCAGGGACTGGTCTCCTCAGTATCGCTCTCTCGCGAGTTGTCCGACACTATACAGTGACGGATATCGAGGAGCTGATTCCCCTTATCCGAAAGAACCTCAAATACAACGTCCCAGGGTGGCAGGAACCGTATTCATTACGAGCACATGGTCAGCAAGCTGGAAGCGGCTGCAGAGTTACGGCAGAAGCACTGGATTGGCTTGCGCTGCAGCGATGCCCTCCCACTCCTCGACGCACAGCCTATTCATACGAACCCATAGATCTGCTACTTGTCGTGGACTGTATATATCACCCATCGCTCCTTCCGGCTTTAGTCGAGACAATTGACTACCTGACCACTCCGGGCGTTACAGTGGTGCTGGTTGTCGTCGAGCTCCGGGCGGAAGACGTGATAAGGGAGTTTCTAGAGCTGTGGTTGAACGCGGGTAGCAAAGGGGCATGGGAGATATGGCATGTGGATGAGGTGATGGAGGGACCATACGCGGTATGGGTAGGATGGAAGAGATGACCAAATGCTGGATGTATAAATGGATTGACCGCGAATCTCGAGATGCGCAAGCTAAGGATGAAGAATGCGTGCATGTGCATATGCCTAACACATCGTGTGAGCTAAACAATCGGAAGGCATTGCGACAAGGACATACCAAACAGACGAAATCTGGCATCATCTCTTCCCTCGACCGTGAGCTTTTTTCCGCGATCCCTTCCCGCCTGCGAGAGTAGCCTTCTCCGTTTTCCGTGCCCGCTGCTTCGTACGCTCGGTATTGCGATCTGCTTTCGTTTCATATTTGATATCCTTCGATCGGGTTGAAGTTTTGGCTCGTGATTTCTTCAGACCAACAGTTTTCGCATTTCGTCCTTGACCCAACTTGCGTGGTTTCTCGTGAGATACTGGTGCTGCTGGTGGCGATTGTGCAGATTCATCTGGTCGAGATTTACTGGGTCCGTGAATCAGAGTATCCGGGTCGAAATCTTCGATGACAGTGACAATGGCCAGTTGCTCTTCATCTTCGTACGCCTCGTCTGCGACGATGGGTGTACCCTTCGTCGAGGTGAAGACGGTATCCTCTTCATCCTCATCAGATTCTGCGTTCGCTGGTTAGTAAGACGGGGCTTGAATACAGCTTGTGACATACCTTCTCCAGCAATTACTTTGCGATACGCTCGCTCAACTTGCTCCGCGTTCTCTACAGCACGCTCCGCAAGCAGTTGTCGTTTCTATAGATATGATAGCTGAAGGTTCAGTGAGACCATGGCGGATTGATCAGACGTACCTCTCGTCTTACGTCCAACCTTTCCTGCTTGTCTCGGTCCTGAGCTTTTTTCTTTGCATCTTCTTTCTTCTGAAGTTTCCGTTTATGGAATCCGGTCAGAAAATCCCTGATAATGTGGTCATTGAGACTTGTGTAATCAACATAACGAAGAACTCACCTTCGATCATCTTCGTTGAAAACTATTTCCTTGATCTGCTCCTTTCGCGCCCGCTTTTTCGACGCGATGATGTTATGAGATTTGGTGAGTACCGCAAGATTGGAAGACATGATGAGAACAGTGGAACACTCGGCAAATTGTACAGTATTTCTTCGTCGCTGGTAAGTCGTGACTGCGTTCGTTGAATCGTTCGTTTGAATTTCGGTTGAGCAAAGTAATTGGCGCCCATGATAGGATTTCTATTCACGTGACACACTGCCTTCCACGACGAGTCCGACGACTGCCAGTACTTGCCACTGCGTTGAGCAAGTTGTTTATCACTTTGACTTCAAATCTCTCCTCTCGTTACCTCTTTCCCTTTCTGTTCGATATGAACTCCCTATACACGCTAGGTGTACGACAAACAAATTCAATACAAGCCGACTTGGAACGTCTGCGAAATGGCGACACGTCGGCATCGCTACTAGGTCTGCATCATATTCAGGATGTTTGGTGCGAAGGGTGGGACAGCAGCGAGTCAGTGAGTTGACATGACGAATTGGCAGGGCAGATAACAGCGTCTTTGGGGGCCATGGGCAGAACTGTCGACGACTATGACTCCATGGCCAAGCGGGAGATAATTAAGGCGAAGCAGGAGAAAGCCATGATGTGAGTTGTGAGCATTACAAGGCCGAGTTCGCTTTGTTGACTGTTCGGACATTGCACAGGCGCGTTGCAAAGTTTCGTACAGACTATACTGAGCTTCGAAGTCAGTTTGAACGTGTCAAAGGCGAAGTGAGTATTCCCATGGTATCCTCTATCGGACGCGTCGTGATAAATGTTGCTGCAGCGAGAAGCAGTAACGCGGTCCGAACTCCTCGCTAGCTCATCTTCCTCCTCAATGCCGCATTCACCATTACCTGGCGATTCTCGACGGCGGTATCTCGGCGGACAACCATCACTGAGCACTGAGACATCCGAATCGCCGTTCCGCACGCCCGCGCGGTTACCATCGACGGACTTCCGTGAAAGCCATGCCCTTCGAGAACATTCCTTCATCCAGAATACAGATGCACGTCTGGATGACTTCATCACGCAAGGCCGGGCCGTTCTGGATGACTTGGTGGACCAACGGTCCGTGTTGAAAGGAACGCAGAAGCGGTTGTTGGACGCGGCGAACACGTTAGGTTTGAGCCGGAATGTCATTGGATGGATAGAGAAACGAAGGTCAGCGACAAAAGCTTGTCTCGTGATTGACCTGAGCTGACGCACTGCGATAACCTTTAGCACACAGGATATGTATATCTTCTTCGCAGGTGCTATCTTTACATTCTTCTGTTTCTGGCTCATATGGCATTACCTCGGTTGATTCGCATTCCCTGTGTACTGGTGTTTTATTCTTCTCCTTAGGATTGTGGTCTTCGATGTTCATGTTCGTTCGCTCACTATCTGCCCGATATCATTATGAAATTGGTCTGTTTGATACCCATAGCATGATATGGCGATGGTAAAATCGCATTGAGAACTGCGTGCTAAGCAGGGCGAGATTACTTCGACTTCATCAGCTCGTCTATCCTTTCCTTCAGAGCTCTCCATGAAGGACGACCCAACTCAAACGTGGAGTCTAACCGAGAATACAAGTTCCCGCCTAGCCTAGCTACGGGCTGCAGCTTGTGAGGATCTACGGTCTGCTGGTCTTCGGTGAGAACAGCGTTGCGAACGTGTATCTGCTTGATGAGACCGATGACGAGTGTTGTTGTCGGAATGTCCGTTCCAGTAGGAGCAATATCTTGCATATCATATAGCTACAGAAACGGTTGTGAACGAACTGTAAGATAGATTGAGTATGGCAGACTTACCTCGCATTCCAAGTTGACTGCGCTTTCCTTCACACGAGGAGGTTTGACATGGGTCTGGTAAGACCAATGAATAAGTCCTAGGCAGACATAACTCAGGCTGATTAACTTACGCTCGGTATTGGTGTCAATCCACTGACGACCCATTCGTCAACATAGTCTGGGGCCTCGACGGAACATGCGTTGGCAGCGTCAACAAAAGGCTCGCTGATGATATTGACGGTGAACTCCTTCAAGGCCTTGATGTTCTCCCTTGTATCCTTCGGTCGTCTCGGACTGAGAGTCAGAGACACCGTCAGCAGCGGCGGATTGTGCGAGATCTGAACCGGGAAGTATGATTCTCTATGATGAGACGATGACAAAGGAAGAATTGACACACTAGAGAGAAGTAGCTAGAGTACTCAATCAGCTCCCTGACGTGATATGTTCTTCATACAATTCAGCGCACCTCATGGGTGCAAGGTTCTGGACACCAGTAGCGGATGTGGTCGATACGAAAGCCACAGGACGCGGTATAACAGCACTGGTCAAAAGACGATACACATCTCTGTTCTCACCATCAACGTAAGCTCCCAAACGCGCAACTCGGAGACGGATAAATCACATACTTGCTAGGCGTTTCCGAAGCCACCCACGTCTTCCATCCAGCGTTTTCATCTTCCTTCCACTTTACTCTCTCAGCGGTATCCGATACAAGTCCTTGGCCAAGTTCCCAACCATTCGACTGCGATGCAGTCTGACTGATATGTCGACGCAGGTCGTGTCGTGAACGGAGAGCTGTCGTTTTACGCCAAGGAGACAGTGGCGCGGTCGAGATGCATGCTTGACCCCGCAGAAGAGCACATATAGCTGGCTTCATTTTCATGGAGAAAGGAAGGGCAGATAAAAGTTCTCAACTCTAGTTCTGGACAGTCAATTGACTCGAATCATGATGGCGCTTGAAATCGCTCAAAATTTCCTTTTTTGCGTGATATTTCCCTCCTTTGGAAGGGAAGACTCGGAAGAGGAACCAAGACAACGACAACGACATATATACTCCAGACCGCTGGTCGGCCCGGGACAAGTACTATCGATCAAGTGTCTCCTTCTACAACTCATTACTCTGTACGTGGTACGCACTGGTACGCACCCGTTTATGAGTGTGAGCAGAAGCAGTTAGCTAGAAAGGTTTTACATAACTTTCAAGCTTCCAGAAAATCAGCGGCATCGAGCTAACGAAGAAAACAAAGCAATTGCGCGAACTAATTGATTGAGAGCAAGATAAGATACATTACTCGAGCTTGTGATACAAATACATTCGCGATTCGCTAATTAGTAATACAGAGCGCATTGCAGGAAACAAACTAAATAATAGCACGAGATCATCAAGAAGGACGTCTGAAAAAAATCGTCATCGCGTAGTGAGCTACAGAGCCGAATGGATTGACAAGTCAACGTACTCCATCGGGATCAGATACAACCCATATCCTCTTATCCGACATTGACTGCAGTGCAGCCCGTGGAGACAAGTGCCTATTACGCGGAAGATGATATTAAATAATGCGACAACGAAATGAACGGAAAAGAGTCACGTACCGCTGAAGCACCCGTGCAGCAGACACGGTTCGTGCATGAACCAAGAACTGTAAGAGATACGCATCCAACAGAGATGAGTCCGGCGATGGAAGAGGACAAGCCAGCGGTAAGAAGAGCGCTTTGGCCAGCAGTAGATGTAGCCTGGAAAAAACACCGGTAAATGCCAATACATATTTGTTAGCTAGAGTCACTCACGTCTAAGGTTTGTCCGGTTCCGTCGCAGCACTGAAGGGCGCCTGAACAGGTAGGCCCCGTGGGATTGGTCGTGGGGTCAGTCCCGCCATTGTTGCCATTGTTGCCATTGTTGCCATTGTTGCCAGTGTTGCCAGTGTTGCCGGTGTTGCCATTGTTGCCATTGTTGCCGCCATTAGGACCAGTCCCACCGCCACCGCCGCCAGGATAGATAGAGCCGGAGGGGAGCCCGCCATGAGAATCGACGCCATAAGGGACATCCCCGTCGTCGAAGTTGTTACCGTTGTTGCCGTTGTTGCCGTTGAAGTTAGGATTGCCGTCGCCATTGACGTCGCCATTGACGTCGCCGTTGCCACTACCGCCGCCGTTGCCATTGCCATTGCCGTCGCCGTTGGCGTTAGGGTCGAATCCCTGACCGGAGGCGGAGCCATCGGCAGTGACGGTGACGGTGACAACGGAGGGGGATGCTGTGGCGGTGCCAGTGGGGGCGGGGGTGAAGGTCGTGGTGAAGGTCGACACCCCAGAGGATTGCTGAGCGGGAGGAGTGAAGTAGGGGCGGTAAGGTCGGTACTGGCGCTTCTCAGCAGGAGTCGCGACGGCTGCGAGGACGAGGACGGACGCGGCTGCGATGAAGCAAGCTGTGCGGATAGAGAAAGTCATGGTGCGTATGAGAGGAGAGCAGGAGGATGGGATCTGAGAGACTGTCGTTGTTGAATTGTTGAGGCGTGAATTGCAAAGCTTTATACCTCGCCGGATGACCTACACCGTCATGGTTCGCGAAGGCGGATCGTACTTGACCATGACGACATCCATGGTGTTCTCTCACGGTGAATACTGAAAAGTGTGGGTGTCATGGATTCCGAAGTCAAGATATCGAGGCGAACATACCGTTCGATGCGACGGATGACCACTACCCGGCGGCAGCAATCCACCTGATCTTGGTCGATCGCCTATGGCGGAAGCTTCCGGTACCTGGTGCAAACATTGGGCAATCGTGTTGTGAAGTCGCTCAAATGAGGGTGGGATTGGCCAGCATAAGTAGTATCCGTTGGAATAAGTCGAGCCCGGTTCCTGTCGGAGTCATCGATCTAATCGAAAGTGCCATTTCCGTGATGTCGACGTCTCTTTCAGTTGGCGGGTGGGATGGTTTGGTCCTGGAATGTGACACAGAAGTATTTCCCGGCAGAAGTGAGCTATTCGGACTGTCAGAAGGGAGTCACCCATTCGCGACGACGCGCAAGACGGATCCTATGCGAGCTTTCGCATGAAGCAGTATACTTTTCACCAAGCGCGAATGGTCACATGTATGCGCCAGGAACGGAAGTCGGTCAGTGGCCAGGAGATTCCAACCTTGAAAGCTTGAACCCAAGACTCCCTTGACACGAGGCTGGGAGTCAAGCCGGAGATGCAAGAGGAGGATGTACCAAACCTATATACAGGTCTACGTGACCGTCACGGATGTGACACTACAGTGACCAGGGATAACTTTGAAGCGGAAGTTCCCGAAGGGCGGGTTCCGAGTCCTTCCGACCGTTCTTGGCAACGACTCGAAGACGCGTCCGCACTTTCTTTCTTGAGGGATATATACTGGCTCGGTAATCGCCCTATCAGCATGTTTACAAGCATACGACTCTGTCGATCTTGAACGGTGAATACATCTGCGCACATACGATACACGCATCAACATCCTCGCTCTTCCGAAAACATCGTGAGATTTCTCGTCTTCACGATAGATAGCCCAAGGTGCAGTCTTCTCCGAGTCGTCGGGAATGTGAGCGGTATAATGAATCTGCACCGCCGTCGGTCCATCGTGCTGGCTTTTCTCCGCACAGGCTGCAATTCGATATGGGGCGCATCGCGCATGGAAGTTCCTTGGTCAATGATGATGGTACGCAAGTCCTTGATTTAGCGATCTGAAACAGCATACGTTGAAGACTCCCATGATGATCACGGTGAAAGGACATACTGGAGTGCAACTAGAGTTGTATCGACCATATGCACCTCGGTGCGCTAGCCTATGCCTATGGTACGAAGTTGTCGCGCAGCCTCTACGATACCTGTATTCAAAGACATAAGCTAATATTCATGACACCATGATTGCTTCTACTGACGTGAAAACATAGATCTGCTCACCTGAAAGTGCATGAGAGTATGGACTCAATGACATCGACAAGTTGGCTTCCATCACCTCTGTTACAGGTCACGACCTCGACCTTAGGACATGCCCGGAGAATAGGGTGAGCGCAAGTCGGGAGTATGATGGTTCGGACTTGAGGAAATGATCTGTCGCGGAATGTGTCGTCGAGCTCGGTACTTATGGAGAGCTTTAACCCGAAACGAACCAGCTGTAAAGTCCGCAGATTCGGGAGCCTCTGTAAGCAGTCTGCGAGTGATAGAAGTACTAGATTCTTGCTGTTGGAAAGCGTGGATGCTCAGCGAAAAAAATCCTATGACATACAGGAGAATCATTGATGATGCATACGAGGCCGGACGTACTGCACGAGCTGAGCAAAATNTTGGTGGTCCACGAGACNATGACACAGTCGAGGTAGCTTCTGAGGGGGTTNCAGATCGCGCTCGTTCTTCATTACACATCCTTCAACCTGTTTCCAGNCCAGAGGACGACACGCGGATCGTAGCGTGCGGCAGGTCTGGAAGTGNTCCCACAGTGCGTCGGTCAGCTCATTGTATTGCTCCGGAAGACTCCTAGAGTAGGAAAACATGTNCATCAGTGTAACAATCCGGTAATTAGCCAACACTATGTCGAACAGCTCCTCATAAGACCTCTAGAAGCATGTATGAACGTGCGGTCATTCTAGGTTCTGGCGATTGCTTGCGNACGCAGGCGGGGAGACTTGGGTTCCTTGAGATCGTATGAAGGAAAGTCGAGAAGAAATCACGACGAAACAATGGGTGTTACTTCAGTACAATGTGCACGACCAAAGCTTCATCTTCTGGACGTCTCGAATCAGCACCTTGTACAAGAATTAGATCGCACTTTGAGAACATATTATCAATATGTAACTTGACATTCCGGTTGTCACCCTCTTGTCTTCTTGTTTTGCTACAGNACTACCGTTGTCTGGTCGACACGACTCGGATAGACGTTGACAAAAGGCCTGAGNTCGAACATACTGCTTCCCTTACATAATGGCATNGATGATCTGAAGTGCTTGCTAGAAATTCGGCTGAATGTTCCTCTGGCCACCGTGGCACGAAGATAGATCCAGGATTAGAGAGTAAAAAGTATGAGTTCATGAACATCACGGAGGGAGAACGGACACTGACAGTTGACGGACAGCGCGGTCAACAAGCGGAATATGATCAGTCATGACATCTGACTAAGCGCGTATCTTCAAANTACGGCGCCAGTCTCTCATGTTCTCCTCGTCACNGACCATCACTCGTCTCCTGCATTTCCCTGGGTTTCTCCTTCAAAACATACACTNTTTCGTCGTTCATTCGTCTTTTAGTCAAAAATGCTGGCTCAGAGAGTGTTGAAACAGTCAGTAGCCGCATCGTGGTCGTCTGCAGCTGGTATGTCACAAGAGCACATTTCCCTTTCGTGTATTCACATGTTGTCCATAGCCGTTGCCTCCTCTTCACAATCACCCCATGCTCGTACCAACCCAAAATTACGCGGAAGTAGATCAATATCTTCGTCTGCTGGCCCGTCTGTCGACCGTCGCCATCCTGCGACTGGTCAGACCCGAGCATATTCTTTAGAGCAGCAGGATGCTTCTCAACCATCAACGTACGTTTTTGCGCCATTTCTNGATGCATGTACTGAAACAAGTCTTGTGCTTCAGAGATGATCCGTTATTCTCNTCAAAACCNTCCTGGGACTCTCTCTTCAGCGACCTCCCTGACACTGCAAGCCAGCCCAGCCATCGTCATACGGCGAAAGGGAAACGTTTGCTTGGTGCCGGAGCAGCCCCGCGGCGGCAGAGCATGACTGTCCGCGAGATGACCGCATTCGACGATATGTTCAGCCGTATCTTCAACGCCGCAACCGTACACCCGACGACACCGCAGAGCCCGAACCTGTTCAAACCTATCCCAAACGGCAATGAGGACTCCATGGATGCATTGAAGTTCAATTGGGCAGGACGAGCGACGGATGGAGTGGCGACGCAGGACGTGGATGATCTCTTCGGCCAGATCAGACGCCACAGCAAGCGCGTGCAGTGGACGAGTGAGGCAGACGAGGAGTTCGACCGCAAGAAGGAGGAGATGAACTTGTGCGAGACAGACCACCAGCTGCTGGAGTGGGCTCAGCGGGAAGTGTTCGATGAATCGAAGCGATACGAGGAGGTTGCCAGGTTAAAGTTGTCTCAGGGTACGTCTTCGTCGCAGGAGCAAGTACAGCTACAGCCTCTGGCCTACCCCCATCTTATCGCCTACCTCATGCGCACGTTCCGTGAAAAATATTCCGACCC
Organism: Antrodiella citrinella; assembly: GCA_004802725.1. Classification (NCBI taxonomy): domain Eukaryota; kingdom Fungi; phylum Basidiomycota; class Agaricomycetes; order Polyporales; family Steccherinaceae; genus Antrodiella; species Antrodiella citrinella. Next base: position 20,617 of record SGPM01000025.1, read on the forward strand.
ACACCTCGCACTCTCCATCTTCTCACACGCCCGCCATCTTTCCATTCCTTCCTTCGTATTCGGGTGCACAACGTCAGCGTACAACGAGCTCCTAGAGACGAAATGGGCGTGCTTCCGGGACCTGCGTGGCATTGTGGATGCACTGGAGGAGATGCAGGTGAACGGTGTCCCGATGGACTCTCGCACGAAGGCGTTGTGCGAGATGGTCAGGAGGGAGTGCGGTGCACGGGAGCTATGGGGCGAGGAGCGCAACGTCGGGAGCGGTGAGGTATGGGAGATGCTGCAATTTATCGACAAGGTCGTCGCCGGAGTCAACGACAAGATGTTCAAAGAGAGGAGGCGTGTGGCTGCGCCGGAGGACGGCAAGCAGGAGCTTGGTGCGTGGAAGTCCCGTGCATTCCTCGATGGAAGCTCAAAAGAAGAGGACAGTTGGGAGTTCGGGAAGTGGGATGACGACTCGCGTATGGAACCCGACGCACGGCTATTTGCTCCAGTGCAGTTCTTTGCTTGATTCTTTGCTTAGACATATACACCCCCACTCTTCACTATGCACATCGTTCCGTAAAATACTAACCCTTAATGGCACAACACACCCAGCTCGCGCTGAAATTTTCTCTCTGCGTTGCTGTACTGCGAATTCATTAGCATCACCGAAAATATAGCCCAGACGGCAGTAAGTATCACACGCAGTTCACATGGTATATGTACCAATGAATTCAAGGGTGTCTACAGTCACACGATAATCACAAGAGGCTACCTAACATACGTCGGTCCGTCGTTAGGGTCAACGCCGTCTGCGCCTGAGCGTACACCCTCCGCAACATCCGGAATGCTGAGAGGATTGACTCTCGGTCGTTGGCGGAGGATGCTTGCTTCACCGTCGTCATAGTTATCGGAATCGATGTTGAGGGGAAATCGTCGTCGTTATGACCATTACCATTGGAGAACTGATTAGGTGGGGATTGATTTTCAGGCTGAGATGTGGGCTCAGGGAATGGCGAATCGACACCCTCAGCGGGCGTAGGCTCCGGAGGCGCGGACGGGAAAGTGGGAGTAGGGTCGAAGATGGTGGTGGATGTGGTGGTGGGTATGGGTGTGAAACCGGGGGTGTTGAATGGCTGACAAGGCTGGAATTGCCTGGCACCGAAGTTGGCTGGTGTGGCAGCCGCGGATGCCACCAGCGAGCAGAGAGAGATGAAGGCTACGCGTGCGAAGAACATGGTGATGACTGTTGCGTGGAATTCTGTGGGACGTTCTGTCTGATAAACGGGCTTTTTTCTGTTAGCCTGTCGGGTTATATACGACGCACCCAGGGCGGGGGATCGGCTGGGCCCACGTATGGTAGGAGGGAATGCTGCTTCGTTTTCCGAGCAGACATGGTTCTGCCCATGACGTAGTGAGGTATGTTGGATAAACGCATCGGTACCGCTTGATGATGAAATGGAGAGCACATTTAGGTGTTCCGCTGCTTCCGTGCGGGTTTGTAATAGTGTTGACTCTTCAAAGGTGCATTGTCGGAAATTTCCCTGGGTCCTTTCAAGGTATCTGGCTTGCAAGATCAAGGGTCTTTCCCCTTGCAAGGTCTTGCAAGCGAAATTTACGTTACAAGGCGTCTCAAGACAGAAATAAGGCCGAATCAAGGTAGTGAGATGCCTCAAAAGGTGTCACAAGAGTAAATCAAGTGAGTTTCAAGATTGATGAAAGGTAAAATAACGTTCCTCTTGCAAACCCTCAGGGAAATTTCCGACAATACTACGAGAAAACTCCTGCTACCGAAGCAACGGTAGCAAATGGAACTGTGACGTAGAAGTCGCATCGTTGAAAAACAGTCTGGGCAGACACGGATGCCGTAGGACGAAGTCAGTCGCAGTCTTCTCGAGACTTCATTAAAGTTGATTTGCCAGTGAGGGTACCCTTCGCGTAACGACACCGGCATTGTCCGACTTTTAGACGCCCTTGATCGTGACCGGAATACAGCGGCCCGGAAGCGTCTTGAACGGTCAAAGTTCAAGCAACGACACCGATCATGTAGCTCGAACCCTTCATCAACGGTCAAGGCATTGTCGTACAGGACTCTGGTACTACCGCGTTGACTCGACGACAGTCTCTTTGCAACGAGCAAAGTAAGTCACTACTACAATGATGTACGTGAAGACAAGGATAACAGTGTCTTCGCAGTCTGTAGCATTTGGTATAAGAATGTGGCGACTTTGTGCGATGATGTGCACCTTCGAACTTTCTCCCTCGCCGTGTATTTCTCTCTCTCTTTTTTCTGAGTTGACATGCCCAAGAGAAGGAAGTCAACCGGAACGAAGCGAGGCACTGTGGTACCAAGAAGAAAGTTATCCAAGAAGAGGAACGTGATGGCGCCACCACCCGCCAACGTCCCCGAAGGTCTCCTAGCTTTGCCTCTGGAACTCTTTGACATGATCTTAGCTTACTACCGGAAGATCACTATGCCGGACGTGATCGCCTATCCGAAAGGCCTTCCGCCGCAATGTAACGAGCTGGCGGACGCCCTGCGAGCACTGTCCCAAACGTGTCACTCGTTGCGAGNGAGGTGTCTTGCTCGAGCCTGGGAGCACGTCGAAGCGTGTGTCAAGNCGGTCGATCGGTCGTGGTACCGTCATCTTNCTGAGAAGGTGCCTAGACTGTGCGACGGTCTCGTGGATAATCCGCAGCTTGCGATGAGCGTGCAGTACGTTTTCTGTTCGTGACATCTATGTCTCTCTTTTGACGACTCTGGTTCTCCNNCAGGACTTTCTCTCTCAGCATCAGTTCCCTCTCGGTACTGTCGTCGTTCGCAGACTGTCTTCACCATCTCCCNGCCCTGACCAAATTACGCTTGGTCCACGTCAAACGGAACATCAACACCCCCCTCAAGAACACCTTCCGGAACCGCGCATATCCTCAGATCACGTCTCTCGTGATCCCGACCTGGGCTCACAATATTCTACGAGCATGTCCCAATGCGCGGGTCGTGATATGCAANGGAGGTACTGGCAGCCAGCTCGTGTCTGCGATNAANTTTAGTTGTCCGAAAGTCGAAACTGTGATGTACATCCGGCCATCGCGGCACATATTCGAACGTGAGTAGAAAAACTTATACTTCATCTGAATGCTTTTACAATTTGTGTCTCGATACAGGGCTGGCGATCGCAGCACCAAAGCTNGAGGTGCTTGTCCTAGTGCACGGAGGTGCATACGGTCGGTATCANAACAACTACCACCATGTATGTTNTTCCTCTTATCTCCAAGAAGCGCACCACGTTAATCCTTTTGCATTCAGTCCGATATACCTCGCAGTTTGGCATCATTCAAGAAGCTGCATACCCTCAAACTCGATCAGGATATCTCCACNCCCCTTGATCAGGATCTCGAATACGCACTGTGTGAGGCGATCATGTTTAGCGGGTACGCTGGNAGGAAGATGGTGGTGATTCGNCAGACCAATTGTCCTGCCAGTGAGCAGGAGCAGGGCGCAGCTTGGAAGGTCGTCTCNAGTCGAATTTACTACAACATTTGAACAGTTCTTGTCGGGACGACGCTAGATGCTTGCTCGGCTGAATGGACTAACTCTTCTGAAACTATGTATCATCATCATGTATGACCTGGATATTCCTGTTAGAATATANGTTCTCCTATCGATACGAAACTAAGGAAACAGTCACCACTCCTGCCACTCCGAGGTAGGACATTCTACGGACGATGATAACAATGCATTGGAAACACATAGATACTTGTATACATTAGACTCAGCGACAAGCCACTCTACTAGCCCNAAAAAGATCCACTACGCAGTAACGAGACACACACGACGCACCCAATATATTCCTGACCTANAAGTACAGGCCCACCCAACCTTGCGGAGTACGAACCTTGACATTGTCACCGCCGTCCTTGTTGCCNACCCATGGCAACTCGGTCTGGTTGTGGCCAAGCCCTAGATTCTNGACTCCCGAAACGGAGTACGACTTCGCATCCATATCCACATGCCCGTTGAACTCGGCATCCTTATACGTAAGGTAAAGATCACCCCAGCGGGATGAGCCATGGACACTGCTGATCGGACGATGGGGAAAGCCGGAATTGCTGATCCATGTGAAATCGGACCGCCCCGCGCCTGAGGTGGTTTGCAGCGTAGCGACCTGTGGCATCTCGCCGAGCGAGGGTGATGGGTGGATCTTGATGTTGGAGGTGGCGTCACCACGCTGGGTGGTGAGGCTGGTCTTCTCACCGATGCTGACATCGCCATACATCCAGCCGCGGGTCATCTCGAGAGACAAGTGGTCAGCTTGAATCTCCGCGGTAGGAAGGAGCAGATTGCGTGTGTCTGCGGAGAAAAGAACGATGGAAAGGACGTCGAGGTCGAGCTTGGCGTCGGGGTCAAACTTGAGGTGGGTGACAGACTGCGATTCGATACGCAGACTCTTCAGGGTATCGGGGACGTGGAGGGTGAGGTCGTAACGCATGCAGCTGCTTCCCAAGTTCCTCGGGGTGCCGAGCGCCATACGACTGTTGGCTGTCCCGCCCTCAATTTCCTCAGATGTAGGGAAGAAGACGGAGACTTGGTCGAGGAGAGCGCTGTCACCGGTACGGATTGACATGTCAACTTTTAGATCTTCGTCTCCGGGGGCGCCAGATGTGATGGTCAGAGTGCCAATAGCGACGCCGGAAATAGTCAGACGATGGTCATGGAGTGTCGAAGACAATGCGACGGAGTAGGTGACGTTGGGTTGACCGTCGTAGAAGTACTTCTCATCGAGACATCCCAACGACGTGCCGAAAACAGGCATTTTCTCCAAGCCGGTAGGCGCAGGCTGTTCAGAAAAAAGGTCAGGATAAGATAGCCTGATGGCGCAAGATGGACTTGCCACAATGGTCCAAATGATAGTCTTGACAACCAGCCAAACGATGAACACCATGCATGCGAAGCCAAAGGCTTTCCAGAAAATGCTACATCTGTGGATATGTGTTACACCAATCCCAGATTCGCATAACAACAACACTCACTTCAGTCCACAGCAGACACAGCAGTCCTTACGGGTCTTCCTTACGGGCCGAGACCTCGGAATTTCCGTATCAACTGCGAACTCGCCACGCAGAGGTGCGCTCTCGAGGTCATCCTCGTCTGTGTAGGATGGCGGCGCATCCAATGGGCTACGCAGAGCCACACGTCCGTGTCCGTCTTCTTCGCTGGAGACTTGCCGATCTAAGAGTCCATGAAAACGTCAGACGATACTCAATGTGCGAGAATTTGATCCGTACAATCGTCCCAGCTCTCCTTCAATTTCAACGCCGTCATCGTCGCCCCGACCACACCCCAGAATGTAACACCTCTAATAGGGCCGCCTGCCATCGTAGAACGAGCGTTGCGACAGAAATGAGTGTGGAAATGGGGAGAAAGGGTCGGGCGGCTGTATCCAGATGGTCGCGGACTATATCAGCCCGCGCTATCGAGACCAGGTATTCCCGAAATCCCGCCCATCAAGGCACTGAACACACGACACCGCATTTTCACGGGCATCTTGTCTCATCTTGTCCACACGGAGTCACGGACTATGTACTATCCTGTAACGGTGGTATAATATTTCCAGTACTGAGGCAAACCAAAGGGGAGTTACTCACATATAGAGCTTGATCATTACACCCATCGATGGGCGTACTTCTTGTGAACAAGTCTGTAAAATTTTAAGCGCTTTATTCGAGAAAGAGCCTGAGACAGGCTGAGAGAGAGAGAGTGTGTGTGTATGTGTGTAAATTCCGGGCCAGGTCCCACGATGGAACGCCGGAGTTTCTACGCCGATACCATGTGCAGGCGAACATGTTCGTCACAGAGCCTGATGCGTGTACTGCACTTCCGAACGAGTATCTCCCGTAGCGCAATGTTCAGTCACCCCACGGTGAAAGGCGCAGGGGATCCACAAGACCTCATGAAATACGATCGTCATCGATATGATAAATTCACAAATTGGACCAGTAAAAGACATTATGTAAGAGCTGCATATGAAGGAAGTCTCAAGTTGTACTGGGGAACATCATCCAGCAGTGCCTGTGAGGGCACGAAAATGGGGGTAGAGAAGGAAGATAAGGCTTGCGTGTGTTACACGCCTAGGTTTGTGACTAACGCTCCTTTCGGAGAATGAACCGGAGAACAAAATGGTGTGATTACGCCGTACGGTCGATCGAACAACCAGATGCATTGCAAAGTAGCCACATATATTGCTCCTTCAAACTAAGTACTGGTAGCATCAGCAGTGGATCGAGGCTTCAGATTGCCTTCGAATCAGTTAACGACATGCAGGGTACATCGATACAATTATCTTATCTTGTCTACAGCCAATTCACCAACTTTCAAGTCTCCACAGAGGTCATGGTGCTGTTGTCCAAGCCAATACACTGCATTCTTGAATACATCGGTACTGGTAATAAGGCATGATGTCTGGACTTTGGAGACACGGCATAGTTGGATGTGTATACAGTAGTGTTCCGCAGTGTCTCGGCGGAACTGGCTGAGAAGATGGAAAGGTCGGGTACCTTCTCGTCTCCGACACCGGTACAATAATATTCTGACAAGCCCCGTAAGCGTTCGAGAGCGACGCTGAAGGACTCACTAGAACCAATCAAGCATGACGGGCACTGACTAGCGACAACCCCGGTCACGCTTTCTTTACTTGATCGGACTGGGTCGCAGTGCCAATACCTATGGGATCAACAACGTATGTGGGAGACATCTCCGGAACGTCAACTTTGTGGCGGTGGTCTGTTAGTAGCGTAACAAGGGCGGAGGGGAGAGTATTTTGTGACTAGGGGAGACTCCAGAGTCGGGAGAAGGGACGCAGCTTCAAACCAGGTCCTCTCTCTCTCCGCGATATCCTTGGAATGACTTCGACTCCGTGACATCCGTATCTTTGACCTCGACTCGAACCCGCGCAGTCCCGAGATCTTTCGTCGTCCCGAACCAGAAGAACAATGTCTCTGAATCCCGAGAGATGACACTGGTCGGAAAACGCGTGAGAGTGAACATGTGGGGTCAAGTAGAAAGTCATGGTCATGGCCTTCTCGGAGACCTTCGTTTGAATTCATCCCACGACGTACCATGTTCACAATGACCTCCAGGAAGCATCAGGTGGATGTACGACAAACGAGAACTTCGGGAAACGTACCTCAGGCTCCGGCAGCTGTGCTCTCCTTCTTCTATCATCAGGTATTCACAACGTAACTAGACCACTGTTCCAGTCATATGAAGGACAATGTTTTCGTTGAGCTAGTCCACGAGAATGCAATTCAAGTCCACTGGTACTGCGGAGTCACTATACAAAAAAGTGCGGCATCCGCGGCCCGCATACTCCGATCGGTGCCTGAGTACTGAGTGCTACTGAACGCTTTCATGTTAACGTTGCTCTCGCAACTCGTTGCCATGTCATCTGCTCATCTGCTTTACATCAGGTCAGCGTACTGTTTCGTATGTTTTCATATGTCCCCAATATCAGCACTAAAGGATTATCTGTCTCTCTATTGAGAAATAGATCCAGGATAGAGTTCATTCATTCAATGGACTCTGAGCCGCGCAACGCTGATTTCCGTGAGCCACTGCTGGCACTTGCCCTGCATGCTCTTTGTTTGATCTAAGGGCTGACGTGTACCTGGTCAGCTGAGGTAGCCTCGCCGACAGCTAGATAAGAAGGTCCGTCATTTCCGTCACCTCCTTGAAATGCGAACTGATGCTCTTGAAAGGTTGTAAAGCAGCTCCGTGGACAACACAACTCGGACGCGACGACGGACGAGGTACTATTGTCAACTCCAATGTCCGTGCACTACATGGTACTATTGGAGGGTACAGAAGTATCGACAACCCGTTCTCAAATTGGCTCCAGCCTTCGGCTCGAGTCTTGTCAGTGTAAACTCAGGCTCTCCACTGACACTGACAGCCATGTCAGCGCTGCGGCCATAATGCTAACCACTTTTCAACATAACCTTCTGATCAACGCAGGATACAGATAACACCCGGTCCAGCGCCACGAGCGAGAACCAAGCCGTGGAGTCTCCAGACGAACTCGTGCTGATGTCCAGGCCCCTTCAATGTCAAAGGTGAGCTTGCCGTTACTGATTCTGTGTCGATATTTCATCCTGATATGTCTACTTCAATGGCTTCTCTGTCCTGGGGAGTGTGATGGACCAATCAATGGTCGAGGTTTGTAGGAATGAAAGCGCGTAGGTTGCTGTTTAGGCTCCTTATCGTCTCGGGGAGGGGGCCTCATGACATGACAGGGTATTCTAGGCGCACACTAGTGCTGCACCCTGACTGCGGGCATGGATGCCTTGTCTCGGCTTTCGAAGTAGATTTGACGTTGGCCAAAGGGATATAAAGTGACGAGAGAGGCTGGTCGGATTCTCCAGTCACCCAGATAAACACCATCTGAACGACTCTCAACCAACCAACCAACCAACCAACCAACCAACCAAACACTTTTCACCCTAACAACCAACTCATAATGGTGAGTCCCTCACGCACTGTTTCTGTCTCGCAATCCAACGAGACACTGACGGATGACCTATGCTCTGCTCCAGCCCGCTCCTGAAGACGTCAAGTGCGCTTCGACGACCACCGGTCAGCCTTCGACGTGCGGCTGGCCCAACTGCGCGTGCGAGAAGCCTGCCTCCAAGTAAAGGGCGCAAGAGAGTCGTTTTGGAGTTGAGGAGGGCGGAAGACACGTCGATGTTGTTGTCACATGTACACCCTGTGTCTTGCACGCCATCACCCTAGCCTCGTCACCACTACCCCCAGTATGATCATCACTCTCAGTCTGCTATCATCATGCTTTATGTCCATATGCACATGATTGTTGAATACTCGTGGTCCGAGCCCGAGTCAGGGTTGCGACTGAGTACTGAGATCTGAGACCTTACTCCGCCGAGTACGTGCGCACTACCAAACGATGCTTGAAACTCAAATATCGAAGGGCACCATCCCTGCACTCGCGGTGACAAAATGAGAATACGTACGGTGAGTCATATATTGATACATCGTAGCCGCGAAGAAACAAGATGACTCCCGGATAACCCAGGGAACATCTACATACAATGTTCACGGTCAGGTGCCGGCACCCTCGCCCTAAATCTCTGCCCGAAACAAACCGAGTTCTCACACCTCTTCAGTCCGGATAACAGGACCAGTAGGCCACTGCATCCCTGCCTGGTACGTGTGCGACCTCCTGAACCCAAGCGCATCGCCCAACGCGCGCACCTGCCCGGGTAATGTGAGCTTATAACTCTCCTTGGCCCATAACCCCGACGTGCGATACGCAAACACCCGTTCCTCCATGCTGTCCTGGATTTCGGCAGACAAGGTCACGGAGGACGTCAGGATCGGGCTGAGCATCGGCGGCGGGGTACCGTGGAAGTGCTCCACAGCGGTGTTGAGCGCGTCGGAGCTGGAGAGGGTGTCGAGGCCCATGGTAGGCGAGTACGGGCGGAGGTAGTCTTGGGAGGGCGAAGTTGTATAGGTCAGCTGAGGGGAGGAGTTGACGCGGCGGGAGGCGATCGTGGACGGGGTAGAGATCATGAGTTGAGGGACGTCCATGATATCTGGTGTAAGCGACACGAGAATGCCTTTCTGGATCTCTACGCTGTGGGTCTTGGCGACACCAATCTCGACGTCTATGTCGGAGTCGCCTGAGAGAGTGCTGTTGCCCATCGAATCGAAAGATTCCGGATCAGAAACGCTTGAGGTAGGTAATGCCATAGATGTGCGGACGATATCGCCTTCGTTAACGTGAAAGATGTCGCTGGCAGGAACATCAGGAAGCGATTTACCCAGTGAGAGCTTGTAGTGTTGCAGAGCAGCCAGGACCGTACTCCCGATATCTTCTTCCTTGTCGTCGTGTTCGACGATTCCAAGTCCTTTCGGCGAACGACGTGGTTCTTCGTCGGACGCGACCAGGGGAGAATCGGATCCAAGGGTCTTCATGCGATGAATTTGTGCGACTTCTGCCATACGCTGCTGTTGAATAAGCAAGGCAGCCTCGCGGTCCAGAGGAGGGAGGGACATAGGTCGCTGAGCGGCTTGGATGGGTCCAAGAGTGCTACTAGGGAGAGATTCCGATGGCAACGAGGGCGAAGAATGGCGCCGAACGGGGGACAGACAAGCAGACGCGTCACCGTTCGAGACAGGGTCCGAAACTTGAGCTCCAGTTGCCTTCGTGAGGGGCGAGGTGTCGTTATCGTCGTCGAGGGTAACATGAACATACTGGAAAAGACTCGTAGTTCGTCGAAGCAAATCCGAATTCCGCTCCTTCTCAATCAAGTTGCACTCCGTCGAGTTAGGCGTGAGCTTGAGGACCTTCCAGTGTTTGGTATTCTTCATCTTGTGCTTGACCGAATTGCGCTGAAGGAAGGTAGGGATAGGAATGCGAAGCCTGATGCGCTTCTTCTTCATTATGACGATAGTAATCACCACGGCGACGAGGGCGAGGATAGTGCTGATAAGTACGGCGGCGACCACGACGCCCGGGCTGGTGGCATGGCTGACTGGAGAGACAGGAGGTGGAGGTGTCGACTGGACAGACTGCCAGTTGGGGTTGGCAGGGTCGAGCGAAGGGTCTGGCACGTTCGGAGCGAGTGTTGCTGCGTGGAGGGCCACAGTTGGTGTATACGGCGGTGGCGGGTGAGGGATCGCTTGTGCAGAGTCGCGTCGAACAATATCCACAGGAAGCGAGCGAGAGGGATGGCTTTGATGATACGAGTGCAATGTCCTCGGGGTGACTGAGTTGATTCTGTATCTGTAGTTGATCCATTCGCGCGGGAAGGGGTCGTCGAGTCCAGAACCGGGATTTCCTTCAAGAGAGTGGCGTGCAGGTGGCATGGCTGCGGCTGGGCTGTGGGTAGCAATGTGATGAAAAGACAGTGGTGGTTGACAAGAAGATGTCGAGCACCATGACCCCGTCGTGTCGCGGCGGTTGACTGGTTGGTTCAAATTCCAATTAGGCAACGAGCGACATACATAACGACTTTTTGACAAATTCTGTCCTATCCCATCCTTCAGTTGTTACAGCTGTGATATGTCAGGGTGCTGTTTTAGCTTGCGCCTCTCCTGGTCGTGTGTTCATACTATCGCCACTGCCAGTGATTCGCCAGAGACAATCGGCCTTGAGTATACTCCTCTATGCCTCAAATCTTGTCAAACCCCCGCTTTGGTCATTCCAAAAGACATATAGAAAGTAGAGTAGTGAACAGCAGACGATGGGTAGTCGCAGCATGTACACAGGCCATGATTCAGACTGTGAGTTATTTTCACACGATTATTAAATCATCTAAATATATTATATTTCGATTAAATAACACCTGGATTATACTCTTGTCAACGAATTTCAAGCTTGAAGTTGAACTCCTTCTCCTTGTGATCAACACGAAGTCAAGGTGAGGACCTGTGTACTGGTGGGAGATGTCTTTATTTGTCTTACGCTATCCGCATTTGCATCTATAGAGAATATGTCACCGCGATGCTTGCCACTCCGTTGTCAAGTTTTTGCTCGCGATGCGAGTCAGCAATGCTTTGAGCCACTCCGCTATCGAACAGGTGTTGATGGTGGACAAATCTTAATGTTTCACAAGTGAACGTGTTCTGCCTGAAGTGATATTAGCAAGGGGTTGGGTTCTCAGAGCCTTAGCCATCAGGAGGATTCAAAACACTCAAAAACGCTTTGCAAGTCTGATGAGCAGCATCCTTTCAAGGTACCTCTTTCTCCACAAAATCCTCGTCTTCTGTCATCTTCTACAATGCAATCCTCAGGCAGCAATCTTCACTCACATCGGGCGTATACTCGCCCTCGAAAGGAGTCTCGGGGGAAGTATGTGCGGCGCACGATCACCAAGGAAGAGCGCAGACAGATCTGCCTCACACGCAAGCGATTCTCACTTCGTCATTTTGGTGCAGAAACAACGAGGTATGTCGTATAATGCATGCTCAGGCTTCTGCTGGATATTGACTGAACTTCTGCAACTACCTTAGTCAGTGCGAAGATATTACTGTCTTCAGTACCGAGCATTCTTTCAACGATGAGGTCCCCGGTGACTCGGACTCATCCATCCCCTCATCGTCGACTGTGACTTTGGTTCTGGATTCATCTATTCAACCGGCACTTGGTCATCCTCCTCAGTGCGGCTGCATCCAGTGCCACTATTGCCATGACATGCGCTTTGCTGTTGGCCATGCGTCCAATATGGTCTACAACTCCACTCCAGCGACCGTTCATTACCCCACTGGGCAGTCCGCTGCTGCTAGTGAGCCCGTCGCTCCGGCCGTCACTGCTAGCCAGCCCATTACCCCACCCATTTCTCCTCGTCAACTAATCGCTCAACTCATTGTTGCCAACAAAGCCATCGTCCAACCCGTCGATGAACCTATCCCGTCAACCACTCAAGCTCCTACCAACTTTCAAATTCTACCTCCTTCTATCATCCGTCCTTCCTCCCTGCCAAACCAGCTCACATGTAGCGCTCAGGACCCGGTATCCCTCTTGACTACTATCGGCCCTACAGTCCCGCTGCGCATCGAGACTAGGTTCCGGTTGTTTAACGGAGGAACCGGTGTAACGCGTTGGCACAAGTCAGTCAGCGATTACACGCTCGACGCTCCTCATCCCGTAACCAACGCCGAGGTTGGAGACGTCTATGTTCACGTCAATATCAAGAACGGTGCGCTGCAGGTGTGGGTGAGAGAAGAGAACGGGTCCTGGGAGGCGGGGGACAAAGGTCATCAGCATCCTACCATAGCAAATCGCCGTCTCAGTTTGCGGGGCGCACTTCCGAGCTGGGTGCTGCACCAATCTCTGCTTTGTTATGAAGGCCGGGAGCGTAAGAAGGAATTCGAGGTTCTGAGGATGCCGAGGAATTGATTATGCTCTATGTTTTTTGTATCTAGCAGGATGCGGTCCCATTGTAACGTGTATGTCTTCGTTTGTTAGTGTCCATTCTCAACTTGGAGTTCAAATTGTGATAGGTCTGAGCGTTGTCTAAGCGCACCCGAGTCCACATTGTCACCTTCATTTGCGTCTGCGTTTACGTTACTTACTTGCGGCGAGCATGTTTCTGGACCGCAGACCACATTCAGTCTTTGCAAAGAAAGTGAGCACTGCTAGTAACTCTGGTCATCGTCAAGGTCATTGGCTCGCGCGGGTCTGGAGAACAACTGCATGACAAGGACACAGTTACATCCAATTACATCAGAGTGTCGCTTGCGTCCAAAATTCTTTGTACATTTGTGGTATAGGAATGATAGAAAGCTTCAACATCTAGACAGTCTGATGCTGATACATGAACGCGCCTGGAAGTACAGTCAGTCGATACCGCTTGTTCTTGATAAACTTGACTCACCCCAAGTATCATACTGCGTCGCTCTGACGTCCAACATACATGCAGGTGATTCCTTAGCGCATGAGATCTCGAACGCATGGTGTTCGGACCACTCGCATGGGAACTCGGGCAACTTTGCCTCTCCACCAGGACTCACTACCAGCGTCCCTAACGGCTTCACGCACTTGGGACGGGTGGCGTAGGAGAGCTTGAAAATGTCTAGCGCCTTCGGTGCCTCGAGCTCGCAGACTTCAAGATGCAGGGCGTTGATGCCGATGGGGAACACGAAGGGTTCGGGAAGCTGGATTTCTCGCGGAGGTAGACGAATGGCAAGCTGGCAGTTCTCCATGCCAAAGTCTATGACGCGAAATTGCACGATTGTATGTATCTGTGTTCCGGTCAATTAGTCCACGGGCCTTGGAATAGTAAGTAGTGCTCACATCGTTTGTGACATGCAGACGAAGATCGGGAGGAGACATTCTCCCTAGAGTAGTCAACCAGCGCAAACGATCGACTGGGAAGACCTTCTTCGGCTCAGTTACGCTGACCTGCGCGTCAACTCGCGGTCGATTCTCAATTGGCGGGTACGTCGACGTGTTACTCTTCCCAGCAGCGTAGAGATCCTGAAGTCCAACGTAGGTGTTCCGGATAGGTAAAGGAGAATCGTCGCCGCCGACCAAGAGTCTGGCGATATACATGTACGCCCCGATGTCGATCAAGACGAGGGCAAGGATCAGTACGCTGAGCCATTTGGACGAGAAGGACGAGGGTGGCCGGGAGGAAGCATGAGGGGGGTATTCCACTGAGAATCAAAGTTGGTGAAAGCGATAATGAGAATTAGGATCAACTGCCGACCTTTCTCTTGCAGATCTTCGTCGCTGACCTGAGCTCTTACAGCTAGCAGGGTAACGGATTNNNNATNNTCTG